>JASDQU010010376.1:173620-192023 GCA_032191745.1 Picea mariana | reverse complement strand
TTGATTTTCCTTTCTAATTTAGTGTTTTTAAAAATAAATATTGATAAAATATTAAGGATTTTTTTCTTTAGTACATGTAATAATTGTTAATATTGATAAGACAAAGGTTATGATAATCAAATCCAAAAATATTATTTGTGATAATTTTGTGTATGACTACAACAACTTGAAGGAAATGACTTCATACAAATATATGTGAGTCCATTTACATCACAAACTTAACTGGAACTATTGTATTGAGAAAAAAAATAAATGGTGGATGTAAATCTTATTTTAGCCTTGAAAAAATTGTAAACCAGTGAACCTTTGATTATGGGATAAAAAGAAACTTATTTGCAAGACTCCTTTCACTTCTGTTATCTTATATGGTTGTGAAGTTTGGGGTTGTAGCATCTCTAGAAAATCATGGAGAAAGATCGAGCAAATCCAGAAGTGTTTTGTAACTTATAATCTTAAAATTAAAGATATACACCATATCCCGCCCTCCTCAAATAATCGATTCTTTCCCCCATTGAGAGCATGGTTGTGACTAGGTACCTATTGTACAAGAACAAGATAAACAACATGGAAGGTAAGAGATTCCTCAGATTGCAACAAAATATAGTCAAAACCACCTAGGACTCAAGCAAGGTTGGCATAAAGATGCCAAGTCTTGGCTAAATCATTTGGGAATCGAGAAAGAGATTACTATGTAGAATATAAATAATATTAAAAATATTATTACATCTAAATTTACAGAGAAATTGTTGTGCAATAAAGAATTAGAAGATAAGATAAAATTAAGATGCTATAAGGAGGTGATTAACCCAATTTAAAAGATCAAAAGTATATGTATGTTTTAACTAGTGTAAATAACAAAATCAACATTGCTAAAACAAGAACGAACTCTCATGATCTCCATAGAGAAAGAAGGCATTGGACCATTCCTAAAATGTTGTGGGTCCAAGAACTCTGTCATCTTTGTGACACTAAGAGGGTTGAATACAAAAAACACTTTCTCATAGAATGTCCTATGTACACGCACATTAGATCTCAATTTTACAATATCTATTACAATACTAACCTTCCTAACCTTTTAACTTATCAACACTATGGGATTTTAGGAACGCTTCTCTTCACAATTTTCAAACACAAAATTAAAATTTTAAAGCAAACCAAATAATTCCTTACCTTTTTTTGTTTTTTCTTAAGATCCAATAGACCAAAGTTGGGCTCAATGGACATTAATAATTGTTGTTGTTATCATCATATGTAAAAAAAAAAGGTCGGAAAATTGTGAACCGTATTTCAACTTTTCCAACTTAGTCATTCAAGTGAAAACAAAGGTAGTCAATACTCCATTATCTTAGCCTCTTTATGTCATGGTCAATAAAAGCAATTTATTTTTGGAATAGTCCAACACTTTCCTGCCCATCCCAAGTCTTTCTTGAATGTGAATTAGATACACCCAACATCATATCTACCAAGTTCAGAAGCCTCACCTCTTTGGACCAAATCTTCCTAAGCAACGCCTATGGCCTCACCAATCCTCTTCTTAAATTTCTCTTTCTCGATTCCTTCAAGGCCATAGGTGATACAATCAATGAAGAATCGTGGATACTAGTCGGGTTAACATAATCACTTTCCTCCAAGAAAATAAAGGAGTCAAGAGAAGACTAGATGTCGTTAGCATAGTTATCCACGGTGGGTTAACATAATCACTTTCCTCCAAGAAAATATAGGAGTCAAGAGAAGACTAGATGTCGTTAGCATAGTTTTATGAAACACTATTAGCAGGATAAGTTCAATAGATCTACAAACATCTAATTGTTTCTACACGTGGAATAACAAAAGAGGAGGTACACACCAAATAGTAGAAAGGATGAATAAATTTCTTATACCAGTTCCCTATTCCATTCTAAAACATCTATGGAGGCTAAGATTTTTCCCTTGCAAGCTCTAACCACTGGTCAATTTTCCTATCATGGGATAAATCTATAATTCCTAGATCCAAAACATTTCACTTTGAAATTTTTTGGTTAGATCATCCTGACTTCATGGAAAACATAAGAAACTAGTGGACAAAGGAAAATGTGACTATGGGCACAAGTACGTATAGATTGTAGAAAAAATTGAAACAAATTAAGTAGAAAATATAAAATGGAATAAAGAAATCTTTGGCAATATCTTCCGAGCCTAGACTCAGCTCGAAGAGAAGATGGAAAACTTAAAAAGAATCATCATTAAGGAGGGGAAAACATAGGAAAGGAAAACTCAAGAGGAAATCATTCAAACACAATTCTCACTCAGGGACAAACAAGAAACACTTTGGAGAAAAAAATCAAGAATCAAATGGATCAAAGAGGGGGACAAGAACACTCATTTATTCCACAATTCCATGTTAAGTAGAAGGCATCATAACTAAATCAATTATCTTAGATCCACCATAGGGGATATATTGGAAACACATGAGGATATTGAACTCAAGTTGAGAACTCACTTTCATTATCTCCTATCAGAACCTTCCATGGAAAGAGAAACAACTATTAAATCAATTACAAGAAACATTCATTCTCTAGTTATTGCTGAAGGTAACCCAAGTATAATGCGGGATACAACCTTTGAGGAAGTCACCCAAACTATGAAATAAATGGCTACACGTAAATCCCCATGTCCCAATGGCTTCACTATAGATTTTTTCCAAGCTTGCTAGTTGGTGATTGGTAAAGAGGTATGGGAAGAAATTGAAGAATCGATATAAATAAGGAACATTCTCCATGCCTTTAACTCAACCTTTATGACCCTCATTCCAAAAGATTTGGAAGCCCATTCTGCATAAAAATCCTGATTTGGAGTGATATTGAAGATGAGTATACAAGCAACATATGTTATGGTTGGTATGATTTAGAGAAGGCTTGTGAGAAATGGTATATGGATAGTTTTAATTTATGGGAAAACAACTACTTACACCTTCTATTTGATAACTCAATTCCACCTTATGTGGAGAACAAGGAATTCAAGAGCTAGTTACGACTACCAGTTTCTAGCTTGTCTAGTCTCTGTTAGTAGTGTGCCTTCCAAATTTAGATCTGACCTATTGCACTGATAAGGAATTTTTTTTTGATATGGATAGATCTATATATTTGGATCCATATGGTCTTATTAGGCATTGGAAGGTCCATTCTCAGCTATATATTGAGCATGGTGTATTTAGCGGGGAGTGAAGATGATCTCCTTAGATTAATTTGGTATCGCAATCGATACATGCACATGGGACATTGATTAATTCTACATGGTGGTCAACACTTGTAAATGGGACCCAAGTTTAAGGTGGATCTTATTAGACTAATTCAACATGACATCGAGCACTTGTGCATGGGACCCTAGATCTCTAGCTTACTTCATCATTACAATCAACACTCATCCATGGGACCCTAGTTTATGGTTGTACCACCTCAAAACAAGTGTTGAGGGCAACACTTTTCTAAGGGGAGTGGAGTTTATTGTATTTGGATCTTAGCTCACTGAGAGGTCACCCAACCTTAAGAGGGAAGAGAACAAGAGTGGATTCCTTCCATATAAGGATCATTGTAAGGTTTTTCCCTACCTTAAGGGTATTTTTATATAATTAAATAAAGGATATTTTCTAAGGTATTCTTGGATATCTTGTATGTGAGATCATTTTTAGATCTAAAGTACATCACATGATAACAAAAAAATGTATTAATCACTATGTGAATTATTAGAATTGCAAAATAAACATCAATTAAGTCAATGAGTAATAAATCCTATACAAAAAATCTATAATGGACATTTTTTATTTAGCAAATTGATTGATATTTGAATGCATATGGAGGAAGTTATTCTTTGTATACGTAAATATATGCCAGGTCACTTCCAACGTTTACTACCAATCAATTGTTGTAGAGTGTTTTTTATGCCAAATGCACAATTATTGTTTATGTTGAAATGAACATAATGTGCACGGAATCCATTTACTCTCTCACTCTCCAATCCATTCAAATGATGTAGCCTACTAATGAGAAATTCTACCATTGAACATAATGTGTACACAAATCACATTCACATCTCCACTCTCTCACTATCCAAGCTGTTAAACTCCTGCAATGTGATAATGAACACCTTTTCCATTAAAATTTATAGATCTTCAGTGCAAAAAATTATGAGTATTGAATACCAAACCATAGAGAAAAATGGAAAAATAATTGATTAGCCATGGAAAATCACTTATTTAAATAATTTTTCTATTTATTTTAATGGAAGAGTTGTTTGGGTCATATGGTTAAAGAATACTTGAGTCAAGGTTGAGAAAAAGCGATAGGATTTAGAGTTTTAGCCACTTGGCTCTTTGCATCCTTCTGCCACCCTAGGCGGAGCAATCCATGATTCCAAATGAAGGAGGGCCACGAGGCGCCTCTTACATTCAAGCAATGGCACAAGAACATACAGGCGAGGGCTTCCATCGACCTTCCTTTGAACCACCACCGGACCAACGCTTGCAAATCTTCTTTGAAGGTGCAACTAAGGGGGAAAAAATGGAGATTGATAATGGACTAGTTCAAACGAAAAAAAATCATCCTTGGGAACCTAGGAAATGCATCCCTCAGGCATCGTTAGCACCAAAGTATGTGATCAACATGCCTAGAATCAAGGAACATAAGCAATACATGAGGGACTATGCATTGGTGGGAAAATTCCTAGGCCTCTGGCGTTTTGACCAAGAGCTCGTCAAATGGATACACCACTAGTGGAATCCAAAAGGACACTATGACCTATAGTTAGTCTCCAAGGGCTTCTTCACCATCATATTCCACAACCTAGAAGATCGAAACTACATATTCAATGGAGGACCATATTTTTTCAACTTAGTCGGCCTCTTTCTGCCCTTCTGGATGGAGAAATTCAGCCTGGAAAAAGAATAATTTTCACATGCACCAGTATAGATCCGTCTATATTCCTTGCCACAAGAGTTCTGGTTAGAAGAGATTCTAGCAGGCATAGGAAACACCATTGGGGTTTATGTCAAATCCTCAGAGGCAACCAAGCAGAGAAGGTATACCTCTTATGCTCACATTTGTGTCTACCTCAATATCTCAAATCCCCTCCCAGGCTCCATATCCCTTGAATATCATGATGAGGAATGGTCTCAAACTATCGACTATGAGCACATACCCTTTCGGTGTAGAAAATTCCATGAACATGAGCATCTGTTCAGAGATTGTCCTCTGAACACTGTGAGAAAGGATGATAACACTGAAGCAAGTAAATCAAGAGAAATATTCACCCATGTGGTTGGAAGGTGACGCTAAACCACCATGAAAATGGTGCAAACTGCTAACAAGGAACCACCTTCGAACAACTCCTTTGATGTCCTTCAACAAATTCCAGAAGACATGGACGAGCCGCAGATACCTCCTCAAGAAACTGCAACCAACAATAACACAAAAGGCACAACAACAAGCACCCTTGTCTTGGAGCATATTCATCCCTATTCCCCTTCCCAAGCCAAGGATGGAGACACATCCAACATCAAAGAAGGTAATATTGAAATGGACCTAGATGAACATGATCTCGTGAGAATAGAATTGGAACATTTAGAACAAGCTTATTGCAAGAAGGAACTGTACACCATCCCTTCGAATCAATTGTGCAAATTTCATAAGGTATTCCTCAACTCCTCAGCGGGTTCTGCAGCCATATCTAGCTCGGGCTTGGGAATCCACGACATCCAATAGAAAGAGAAACGCAAGCCTCGAAAGGAGGAAAAGAAAAGAGGAAGAAAACCTACCCAAAATCTCATACAAGAAATTGGTCATTTCATGGTAAACTCAGGTCAGATACATCTTATCTCTGATAGCTTTCCCCCTCTCCCTTCCCCATCCTCATCATGAAGCTTATCTCTTGGAATATACGGGGTCTGAACAGTCGTAGCAAGCAAAGGCTTCTACAAGACCTTATCATAGCAGAACAACCCGACATTCTTTTACTTCAAGAAACAAAATGTGTAGGAGAATAAATGTCTCAAATCCTCTCCAAATGCTGGAAACATGGGAAAATTATGACCATCAATTCCATAGGCATGACTGGTGGTTTAGCCATTCTATGGAACCCTAGCATTGTGTTGTTGGAAAATTTCTTCACCACTAGATGGAAAATCTCGGTGGAATACAGTCTCATTAGCTCCAATAAGTCGAGTTACCTTACAAATGTTTATGTCCCAGCTACTCAGGGGGATAAGCTAAACTTCATTCAAAATATGGAATGAGTGGCTACTCTCACTATTGATCATAGATGAATATATTTTGATTTCATTAACATGGTCTGCAACCTAGAAGAGAAAAGAGGGAGGATTCATAGACTTGAGGGGGAATGCGGAAACTTTCAATAATTAATTGATAAGCTCTATCTCATAGATCTGGAAATGAAAAATGACCTCTTTCCCTAGATGAACTTATGCTCGTGGTCCCAAGAGGTGGTGTGTTGCCTTGATCAATTCCTCATATCATAATCCCTCTTGATGGATGGCCTCTCATTGGAATCCAGTATCCTGGACACCTCTGGATCTAATCACTAGCCTATCCAACTCTCACTAGATATTTTAGGCTCCCAAGGGTGCAATCCCTTCAAATTTGAGCGATTCTGGCTCAATCATTCGAAGTTCCAAGCAATGGCCCCAACTTGGTGGAAGGAAGCGGCCATCCCACATGATTCCAAAATGTTTCGTTTCAACAAAGATTAAAAAATGTTAAGCATTGCCTCAAGCTTTAGAACAAATAGAACTTCAGGAACATTTTTGAAGCCCAAACGAATCTAAATGATCAAATGAAGCTCCTCCAGATCCAAATCAGGAATCAGGGTCTCACAGAAAAACTCAAAGAGCAGGAAACTCTATTCAAACAACAATTGGAGGAAAGGCGGACTCAAGAGGAAGTTTTGTGGAGGAAAACGTCCCAAATACAGTGGCTTCAAGAGGGGGAACAAAATACCAAGTTCTTCCACTGAGAAACGATCCAATGGAGACACATCAATTGAATCACTCACTTGGTCATGGAGCAAGGTCAAATGCTCCAAAAACATGAAGATATCATAGTACCAAGACCTATTGTTTGAGCCCCCTGGTGACATATCTCTTGCAATAAAAAAGATCACTCAACACATTCCATACATCATAACTCAGGAGCATAATGAAACCTTGTTAATACCAATCACGATTGAAGAAGTAGAACTAGCATTGCAAGACACTCCTAAAGGTAAAGCTCCAGGTCCGGACGGCTTCACAATTAAATTTTTTCACTTCTACTGGCCCATGATATGGGAAATCATTGAGGACTCTTGTATCTCTGGTCGGGTTCTCCCAACTCTCAATGCCACTTTCTTCACCATCATTCCTAAAGAAGAACGAGTCACTCATCCCAAGAAGTTCAAACCACTTGCTCTCTGCAATGCAATCTATAAGTTGTTAAAAAAATTGATTGTCTGACGCCTCAATCCCCTCCTTCCCTTCAACATTTCTCTCAAACAATCATGATATGTTGAAGGCAGGAAAATTCTTAATATCATCATCCTTTCTCATGAAGTCATCCATTCCCTCCAAAGTACGAGCACTTCAGGTATGTTACTAAATCTAGATCTCTCTAAAGCCTTTGATAAATTAAGCCGGGCTTACATGAAATCTGTTCTTCTTTCTTTTGGCTTTGCTCCTGATTGGGTAGATTGGATTCTAAATCTCACTTTCTCTGCTTTCTTCTCTATATTTATAAATGGTGTTCCATCCCGCCCCTTCTCACCTTCTCATGGAATACAAAAATGGGATCCCTTGTCCCCCTTCCTTTTCATTATCATGGTAGAAGGGTTAAGCTGCTTCATTAAAGCATCTATAGCTAACAGATCCCTAACTGGACTCCCCCAACATGGCATTGATCCCCTAGTTTCCCACATCTATTTTTTTTATGACACCTTAATGTTGGGCTCCCCTACTGTCTAAGAATCACTTGGAATCCTCTTTATTCTTCAAACTTTTTGTGAAGCCTCAGGAATGGACATCAACCGAGAAAAATCCAAGATCTTCTTCTTTAACACCTCGATCCTTGTCCAACTTCACATTACCAATATCCTAGGATTCACACGTATCTCCCTTCCATCCAAATACCTTGGCATTCCCCTTATAAACAAATCTCTCCAGAATATCTCTTGGGAGGGGCTCCTTTCCTCCCTGGGTAAAAGACTCTCCTCTTGGACTTTTCGCTAGCTCAACCTTCCCATTCACCTCACCCTTCTCAAGTCTGTCGTTCAAACCCTACCCATCTATTCCTTCTCGGTGCTGGCGACTCCCAGCTGCATTTTAACTGCCATCAAAACCTTACAAAGAAACTTTCTTTCTAAGGGGGATAAGAATGACCGAAAAATAGCTCTGATCAACCAGGACAAGATTTACAAGTGAAAATTAAAAGAAGATCTTAGCTTACGGGACCCAACCACTCTCAACAAATTTCTTAGTGCTAAGATCTGGTGGAGGTGGCTTAAGCACCCCAAAGACCTCTGGGCCCAAATTTGGAGAAACAAATATGCTCCAGACATTGCAGAAAAGCAACTAATCACATGCAATGAAAACACTCTGGGCTCTTTGATCTGAAATTTTGCAAAGCAAAGCCACACCTTGACTGAAGATAACACTTTTTGGGAAGTGTGAAATGGAAGAACAACTTCCTTTTGGTATGACTCTTGGCACCAATGGCCTTCCCTAGGGAAGGATTCTATGGCATAAAAATTTCTTGCCCCTAGCACACAGGCTGGTCTAATCACAGTCACAAACTATTGACAAGAGGACCCCCCCTGGGGCTACATGGCATCATTGGAAATCCACCCATATGAAACTCCACATTCCAGCGCACGTGGATATTTAGCCTTGGCACAAGCTAACCATATCTAGGAAAATTCAAGTTCTATAAGGAGAGGGAATTCTAAGATTGGGGCACTCCTCGAGGGGCACCTTCACCATTAAAGAAGCTTATGAAATAAAGACAACCTTCCACCTTTTCCCCCAAGAGAAAGTTTGGGCGAAAATATGGATGACTAAGCACTGGCAAAAAATTAGCACATTCCTATGGCTTGTTGCACATAAAGGTATCCTCACCTGGGACAATCTCACAAAAAGAGGTTTTTCCAGGCCCTCCATTTTCCCTCTTTGCTTGGTAGACTCAGAATTTCAAAATAACCTCCTCAATCTCTGCTCCTATAGTTCACAAATTTGAGACCAATGCGCCATAATCATGCACATAATGAACTGCAATCGAGAAGGCCTCAGGGAAACCATAGAAGGATGGAGAGACTCGAATTTTCATTCTCCCATCCTCAACTACATCTGGCAGCTACTTCTGAGTTTCATCCTTTGGTAGATCTAGAAAGAATGCAACAGGAGGATCTTCCATTCATCTCATCTTTCTTGGCTAACAATTTGGAAACACATACATGACAACATCAGAGAAAACATCCACCTATAGCCTTGGAAATGTGAGGACTTGTCATGTCCTTCCAAAGAAAAGAACATCCTGAACAGCTGGAACATCAACTTCAACCCTCATGCTTCCAAGAAACTTCAAAGACCCCAGACCACAGGAATCCCTTCACATTGGTCCCCTCCAACTCTAGGTTTTGTCAAGTTAAATTTTGATGGGGCATCCAAAGGCAATCCAGGATCTACTGGCTTCATAGTGGTTCTCCACAACAACCAAGGAATCATTATGCTTATTATTGATGGAAGCATTGGAAACAACACAAAAAACACAACTAAGCTCTGGGGACTTGTGAAAGGACTGAAGCTTGCTCAAGAATACGGTCACCATAAGATGATCGTTGAAGGGGACTCTCAAATAATTCTCATCTTATTTGCCAAAATTCCTAATGGGGTTGACCCGGGAAAAATCTCCCCCTGTTGGCATCTTACCGCCAGACTCATTTCATTTGCTACTCTCATTAGGCCTCACTCAACCCTCATTCCTTCACATGTTCGATGAAGAGATAATCAGATAGCTGACAAGTTAGCCAACATTAGGGTGGCTCTAGATGGACTAGATATTATCTTCACATCCCCCACCCACAATGATCATACTATCGTCCAAGATAGTATTTCTTGGGCTCTCAGCACTGATAGCCCTCTGGATGGGGTGTTAGTAGGGTCCATGTGTCTATGGGAGAAGACAATGCATGCCACCTCTCCATAGACCAGGTGACTGACACATGCAACCTCCCCCCTTCCTTTATCACCCCTCGATGCATATTGAATGCCTTCACTGATGTGAGCTCCTAAATAACTACCCCAACATGCCTCCTCTGGTTTTTTTGTCCTCGCGATGGAGGAAGGACATTGGTTGTCACCTGTGTGCGCATGCGATCTTCTCCTCCATATTTCTTATTATGGAGATGCTCCTCTGCAACCCTTGCACTATTACTTCTTTCATGTTTGTTGCCCATGCACTTTGTTGATCTCCCTAGTTTTCACTTTCGTTTGCCTACTCTCGTCTCTGCCTTACCCTCACTCATAGTTGGCTATGCCATGACTCCATGGGAATCCAAAGACAAGACCTCTCTGGCTCCAAAATAAAGTGGCCATGGCCAACCGACACCCGCCTATCCCTGGTCCGTTGCCCATCTCCTTGTTATAAAAACAGGATCGCGGAGCAATAAAATAAAACAAATACATAAATAAAACACATAAGATACACAATACAATAGAGACACTGATATACGTGGTTCACCCAGTGTGGTCTACATCCACCAGAGAAATTGCCAGTCCTTCCTTTATTATTATTCAACAAATGAAGGGATACAACCTACAACACACCTGCTGTAACTTGCTCCTCTTTCTCTCACAGTCTCCTCTCTTAGAATACAATATTCACCATGATGCATAGCCGCAATACATTTTCCTCCTAAAATAGGGTTGTCTTCTAGGGAAAAAAACCCTAACATAACTTCTACCATCAGATATGCGACCTTATAATGAACAGTCTAAATTTACAATGAAATTACAATATACATTTACAAGGAAATTTTTCCTTCGGGGGCTTCACCCCCGAACCCCTGAACCCCACAGGGGGGGTAGCCCCTTCTTGCACTCCCCCGCGTGGATGAGTGTACATTATTCATGGGTTATAAACATGGATAAAAACAAAGACCTTTAAATCAGGAAGATAACCAGGCTCCATAGCCAACACTCCTCGCCCTCTTCCTCCGGCTAATCCTCCCTGGGTCAGAGTGTTCTTTCACCTCTATCTTTTCCATGGGCATGTCATGTGGAGTGGTTTGACCTCAACGACAACTCTTTGGTCTATGCTCCTAGCCCAATCTAGGATATGACTTCGTCCTCACAACCAACCTTGGTCCGCCCAGTGAGTCCACCACCCTCCACCCCCTTGCCACCACCGTTTATCCCCTCTCATCCACCCTCTATCCCCTTGCCACCCTTTGTCCCTTTGCCTTCTCTAGAGGAATTCCCGGCTCAATTGGAAGAGCCTCCAAGCCAAACCAATCTTTTCTCGGATTGTGCTTCTTGTACAAGATTTAGAGAATCGGTGTCGATACTACAAGATCTGTTCTTTGCGGTCAGAAAGGACATGGATGACCTCTGCTTTCGGCTGGAACACTTGGACCAACCTAAAGATAAAATTGAATCTCTACTTGCGACCTTGCTCTGCTCTTTGCACACTCTAGAATTGGCCACCAATGCCCCAACTACTTCAGAGGTGATTCTTTCTCCAGCTATCCAGATGGATTCCGAGAGTGAAGTGGACAAGCATGAACGTCAAAGACCATGGGACTCAGTAGGTGCACAAGTGTCACCATGCATGTCTTACTCTGTCAATTGTTAATGTTTTTTGGAAGATTCCTCTTAGACTGCCGGATTTTAGCACAGTCAGATTTATTTGTCTGTTAGGAGATAGTCTTTTTTGTCTTATAGTCTGTATGAATGGTATGGTCGAATCGATTTCCCTACGGGGCGATTCAGACAATGTTGTTTAAATTTTCAACTTGATTACAGAGACAAGAGCTTGGATGAATTGGTTTCCATTCAGGGAAATTCAACAGAAACGATTCCCTGATATCCTAGATGATACTGTAATTTTGCTCCATGAAAGGTAATATATAGATTCTTACTTACAAAAAAAAAGAAAAAAATGGAAGAGTTGTTTGATAGCTACATAGTATAATACAAAATCACAAATATATAGTATAATGTTATGTAATAGTTTGATATTGATACATAACACATTGTTATGTAAGGTACATTTTACTAGTATCAGTAGTATAATGACATTTTACAAGATTTTGTACCCTTTAAAAATACATTTAAATAGTTAAGTTGCTCTTCATGAAAGATGTGTAACAAAAATATTTAACTATCTTTTATGGTCAAAATGCCTCATGATAT
Organism: Picea mariana; assembly: GCA_032191745.1. Taxonomy (NCBI): domain Eukaryota; kingdom Viridiplantae; phylum Streptophyta; class Pinopsida; order Pinales; family Pinaceae; genus Picea; species Picea mariana. The sequence goes on along the minus strand of JASDQU010010376.1, from coordinate 179,596 downwards.
TCATTTTTCTAGCCAAATTCCAGTAATGGTACCCACCACTTATCAAAAGGTGGGACATAGTTTACACATTTTTATGTGTAACCACCTTCTATGACTATGGACTTTTGACAAATATGACAACTCAACAACTTAGTAATGACTCATTTATGGGTATGTGCAAACCACATTTTTCATAAAACAAACCTTGGTGAGGCCTATAATTCACTATGTGACTTTCATTGGCCCATTTTGTCCTATCATAATTATGTGATTTATTACATGTTGTTATCATAAATATGTGATTTATTACATGTTGTTATTATAATGTTAAGACGCATTTGTCTTATCATAAATATGTGACTTATTACATGTTGTTATTATAATGAAATGCACTTCCACATTAATAATAGCTTTATTTTTTATGAAGTTAAGTTTATGATTTTTTATTTCTTAAATTTATATAAATTATTAATTAATAAACATTTAATTTTTTAAAATAATTTTTTTTAATTAATAATATTTATGAATAAACAAATTAAGTGATAAATAATTGCCTAAAACGAAATATTAATATTACTATATAATAAAAGTGCAAAAGTTTTGTTAAGTTCATGATTTTATAATGGTATATCTGTTACACATTATTTTGGTCACCCAAGTGATCCACTGACAACATGTGTTCATGTTCCCTGAAAGGGTAAAAGAGTCTTTCTCCATGAGAAAAGTGATTTGCTTTCCTTTCTAAAAAACCATATTAAGGGAGGTCGTCGTACCCTGCAATATGCATGGGGTGCGACGATGCCTGATCGTCGCACCTTGCTCTGGAGCTGGACTACGATGTCTCCGTAGGATGCCATATGCACAGGGTGCGATGATGCTAAAAGCTAAGGAAAAGTCAAACTTCACGAATGTTCTAGAAGATGAGGTGGCCTCCGATCAGTTTGGATCTTACTCGCTTCTATGATTTGGTGGGATCATCCTAATCTCCTCATCCATCCTTCTTTCACCCTATATAAAGAGGGATCTCTTATGGAAAAGGCTAAGGTTGAATAGGCTAAGATTTGTATGGAGAGTTCTACTTCAGATTATTTTTAAGAGCTTTTCTTTAGTTCTACAAGTTACATGGTGGATCTTCTTCATTCAAAAGCTTTGCAACAAAACTGTGTGTGTTAGAGAAAAGGGCCATTGAAAGGGGACCTTGCGACATCAAGGCTTTGGTTGTATTCTTCACTTTCTATTTAATATGATACAGCGATATGTTTCTTTCCCATAAAATTAGTCTCATTTTATTGTATGATTCCTTTATCACATACATAGGTTTTTGTTGAGAATACTTTGTTGCTTTCACTTCGTTGGCTTGTGTTTCTTTGCAGGTTCAATATTGCATGAGATTTGGAACGGAGCGAGGATGAAAATGACAAGAGGAAACAACATTTAAAAGGTATGTTGTCCATCTCTTGTTAGCTAGTAAACTCAATAATTAAAGCCTAGGGAAAGTCTTATATTCTGTTATGTTTTGTTCTAGTTTCGGGTGGAACTAGGGAGATCTGTTTGTGTCTCCACTTACCGATTAGTCCAATAACAAAATTGGCTACTCCACTGGGGACACGAATTGTTTTTTTTTTTTTTCTCTCATTTTCTTTTATCCCGCCTTCCTTTAGTTAAATTCATTCTCTGAGTCTGTGGGTGATCCATCTAGACTCCCTGGGTATGAAGGTTCAATTAGAATTTTTGTCTTTTTTTTTTGTTTTCCTTAGTTACAAAGGTCTTCGCACTGTGCTATATAGACAGACTACGACGATCCTTTGACGTCGCACTCTGTTGTTGAAAACCAGGGCAATGACTTCATATTGTACCCATTTGGTAGCCTGCAACGATCCTAGATCGTCGCACTGTGCTCCACTATCACCTACGACGATTCCTGCAGGAATTGTTGGAGAGAGTCAATTTTTATTTTTTCTACCCGGTCTTTCCTCAACTACCTGGGATGAACCTCTGAAAATTGTGGATGATTATTTTATAAGTTTGAAGCCTGCATCTGATTGATTTTCAGTAATTGAAAGTTTTTCTTTGTGAATTTTTCAAGTTTTGCTTTTGATTTTTGTCAGAAGGATATAATCTCTGGATCTTGGTCCTGAGTGCTTGCTTGACAAAGGGTCTTTGATTTGTCTAAAGTTTTGGATTGTTTTTATTTTCCATATTGTTTATTGATTAAGAAACCTTTTTGTTTGCATTTGACAAAAATCTTTCCCATCATTTTATTTCTGTATACATTATAAGTCTGATTTGGGAACAAGGTTGTGAGTGTGTTAATTTTCTTGGATTACACTTTCTTTCTTGCATTGCATCTTTGATATGATTTGAGAAAGGATTGAAATGATTTTTCTTTTTAGTAATTTTTTACAAGAAAATTGTTGCATTCAAAATATTTGTAAGAGAAAATTGGAAAATTTTGTGACTTTTGATTATTTGGAATTTTGTTCATTTAAAAATTGAGAAATTGTGTTTCATAGCTTTTGTATTTCAAAGAAATATACCTTCTCCCTACTGTAATTAGAGTTCATCGAATTAAATGATTCCATAATCATCTCTTATTGCATTCTATTGGTTAAAGGTCATACATATCATCAGTTTCATCTCCATCTCCCTTTTTGAGTAAGCAACAACCTCTTTAAAATACAACGTAATATTAAAATTTATTAGCAACTTTTATTTTCTAGAAATTATTTACACCAACATTAGATAGGATAGCACTTTAGAATAGGTTGAAAGTCACACTCTCCAAATCATTAAAACAAACAATAGTATCTTGTGATAGGGAGATTTTCAAATCCACTTGGTACATTTTGTCTTGGGAAGCCCTTCTCACACAAGGGTCAAACCTCAGGTCGCATTAAGAATGGCAGAGTTACTCACCCTTCTTTGTTTGTATTGGTGTAGAGATTGCATGTATTATTGGGGGTCACTTGAGAAGAAAATCCTATGGGGACCTTCTCAAGTTGATTTCAGGCTTAGATACCCTACCTTTGCATGCGGATTAGACTGTCGATTGTTTCCCAAGGCATCATTGGAGTAATTGGTAACCTTAGTGGCCTATCTCTTTAGGGTCTTTACACGAGGTGACTATGGATGGGAAAGTTTTCACGGTACCTGGAATCGACGTTGGCCAAACTCACTCAGGCTCCTTGGAGAGTATACCCATGATTATGTGTGGGATCTTGCACCAAGGCGTAAGTCCATTAAGTAGGTCGTCAACGTAACTTTTCCACCCTCTTTATCCCAGCCCCTTCTTGTCTTGATTTCGCGATATTGGATTTCATCACCAACTAGTGGCTTTGAAATAACAAGGTTTGTTTGCTTGGTTTGATTTCTAGATTTTATTAGTGAGTGTTGTTTGTTTCTCTAGTTTTCCATAGATTTGTTCCATTCTTTATTTGGTGCGGCCAACGTTGGCCTTCGTCGTTCACATAGAATGCAAGGGATACCTCTGGAAGATCTGGAATATTACCTCCCTTTCCTTCCTAACTCACTAGAAAGCTCTCCTCAGGGAGCAATCAATAATGAAATAGCCTCTGAAATTGGGAGTACAAATTCTTTAGAGGGATTCATAATTCGTAATTCTTTGGAAGCATTCAGACTTCCCGAAAAACCGTTATTGAGTGTGGTACAATATCCATAGTTGCTCTGAATTAATTCATCGGGAGAAATTGTTGTTGACGAAGATATTGAAGTAGCCACTAGACCTAACGCAGAGTCTGGTGTAGGCGATCCACTTTTTCAAAGTGATTTGTTTATAACCCTAGTTCATACTACTAGAATTTTTAATCCTAGCTTTGTCCCTATCCATTCTTTAGGACACGATATTTTTGACACACTAGGAACGAGTTCTAATCAACCTATGGCATCACAAACACCTATGACGTCTACTACTTACACAATATCTTTAGATCATTTTACTGGCACAACCAATAATGTCGTCATAGTTACAGACCAATTTTTGGTTGGTTCTCACTCAATCCTTCCTCTACAACTCACCGTCTCTACCATGGTCTCAAAAGCTACGCCCTTTTCTGCCAAAAATACAATGATCACCCAAGCTCCTATTTGAACACCTCTTCCACCTAGATCAAATCCATCACTTCCCCCTGGGTATAATGCTTTGACTACTTCCATTGCTAATCCCGCCTAGACTTCACCCAGAGGGTCAAATCTTTTTATTCCACCTGGGTAAAATGTTGCTTCTGGTTTTGTTCCTACACCTACCTACGTTCTCTCCGGAGGGTCGTACATTCATCCTCCACATTCACCTAGAGGAGCTAATCGTCCTAGCCCTAGTAGCTCTAATCCAGTTAGAGGCACCAATCATTTTTTCACTTCTGGTTTTCATATTCCTGTTGGAGGTCAACCTCAAGTTCGAGGTCAACCTCAACTTGTGGGGCAATCTCAAGTTGGGGGGCAACTTCAAATTGGGGGGAAATCTCAAGTTGGAGGCCATAACCTAGTTTATGGCCAAATTATACTTGTGTTACAATCTCAACCTTGAAATATCCCTTTCCAAGGGAATCAACAACCGTTTGGGGGGAAGCATCATCAAGTTAATTCTTTTGTACCCCTTAATATTGGGAAATCATATCAAGGTTCTATGAATCCTACTTGGGGTCCAAATTCGCAGTCCAATGCTCCTTTCCAAGGAAGCTTCCTTAATCGACCAACTTATGTTTTCTATGTGGCTCCAAGACCTACACAACCGAATCTATTAGGACTATCTAACTATTTGTAGATTGCTTATGGTCCTACTGGTATACCTACAGGATTACCCCCTCAAAAATACCAGTTTCCTCAAGTGAATAGACAGTTTCCTTTTCTTTCTACTTTGGATTTACCGTATTTATCTAGGATTTTGAATGATCCTATTTTGCATTCTCCTTACTGGCCCATCTTACCGTCCAAATTACCATATGGCATTCCTAAGTTTGATGGTCGACCTGGAGAAGACCCAAATAATCACATCATGACATTCCATCTTTGGTGTTCATCTAACTCATTGATGGATGATTCTATAAGATTAACTCTTTTCCAACAAACTCTTATGGGTTCAGAAGCTAAATGGTACATTGAGTTACCATGAAGTTTCTTCACTGACTTCAATACTCTAGCCATGGCCTTCTTAACGCATTATCAATTGCCAATACGTTACGATACAGGAACTGAAATTTTGAGTTCTTTCAAAAAATCCTCTTCCACTCACATTTCTAATCATATTCATGAATGGAGGAGGAGAAGATGCTTAATCAAAGTTCCCCTTCCTGACCAGTTGTTGGCTGAGTGGTTTACTAAATCACTTATTGGACCTATAGCCCATGATGTTTCCATGGGTGGATTTGTGACTGAAGAGCAGGTGATTAGTCGTGATCAGTACTTGGATATCGTTTATTCGCAAACGGGCACTTTGTATGACTTAATCCCCGATGATCCTCATCCGTCTATGAATCCTACCCTGACACCTCCAGTAGCTTCTCACGCTGTTGATGGTGTGATTGGCACTTTTCACGCTGAGAATCAATCTAAACAAGCCAGTCACACCAATCCCAAATCTACTGCTTCTATTGTACAAAATACTCCTAATCTAACTCCTTCCCCTGGTAAAACCTCTGATGTCAATTCAATTCAATCTACACCTACCGGTAAACATCAAAATAAAAATAAAGGGAAGGGTAGGAATAAGGAAGTTAAAAATAATAATTCACAATTTGAAAAAACAAAATCCCATCCTGCTGATGATAAAGACAAATGTAAGCCTCATTATCCTTGCCTTATCTATGGTGACGATAATTACATGAAATATTGTCCACGACATGCTGAAGTTACTAAGTTATTGCAAGGAACGTGTACATCTTATACCCCCGTCGTCTTGTCACAACATTTCCCTTCTCAGTAGCAGGCTCAATTGGTCATTCATGACCAACCCTATCCCTCTACCACGTCTTATGTGCTTAT
>JASDQU010010376.1:135783-147847 GCA_032191745.1 Picea mariana | reverse complement strand
ATGCAGGTGTATGCACCCCACATGCAGGTGCATGCACCCAAGGTGTGAGAGCATGCACCCTGACTACTTAGAACTTAAACAGCTCTTTGCGCATACTTAAAAGTTTCTAGTCTATGAAACAAATATCAAATATTTTATGAACAATGCCATTTTCATATACCAATTTCGAGAAAGGCAAAGATTTACCACTGCCCCTTATATCATCAATATAACTTCAAAGTTATTTATTTGGAACTTAGGAAGCTTTTCAATTAGAACCAGGAAAAATGAAATGTAACGCACGACAACTTTGATACATTGCACTTGACTGGAAGATCCATTCTAACTGCATACTATTTTAGATGGTTATTCATTATTATCAGATGTAAAAGCTTAATGTAGTGAAGAGCAGTTAAAATACCACTAATACACACATCAGGAAAAGGATAAGGAACCCACACAAACAAGGAAAATATAACAACAAAACATTAAACACCAGTGGGCAACATATACTTTGATATTTAACACACTTCAAAATACATCGCAAAAAGGCCCATGTTTTGTCCCTTAATCAAGACTCCAACATAACTCAAAACTTAACTTCCTACACAAATGATTTGGAGAGAATGAAAAACTGAGAATGTAAAGCATTTTCTAGGGGCAGGTAATACCTAATGTGAAACATTGCATCATCCTAACGTAAAATGCAATAAGAGCAAACAAAATATTTTCATATGCAAGACTGGATAGAAGAACAGAGCAACAAAGGATTGGAGATGAAATCTGAACATAATGAGGCTCTTTTTCCATTTTGTATCTTCGCAATTGTTAGAAGTGAAGAAAAAACCACTAACAGTTATGCACCAACTTCAATGTTATAATTGAATATATGGATACCTGAAAAAACTCTATAGTTGAAGCTTGTATTGAGATCAATAAACAACTGTTCCAAGGAAAAACAAAGTACAGAATGCATCCATCATCAAATTGAATCCCCGATAATATACATCTATCCTTATTGGGTTATGTGCATGAGTAGTACAGTATATCCAAACAAAACGTATTAAAATTTGAACAAAAAAGATTAAACTGAATTACAAGCTAAAGTAGTACAACATACTGAAACAAAACATGCTTAGATTAGAATGAAAATATCAGTCTAAATTTATTAGAAACAAACAAGACATTCTTGATCTTCCTGTGCTTTAGACCTGCTGACTTAAACCTCGAAACTCTAGAAAAGTTATGCACCAACTTCAATTTTACAGACGAATATATGGGATACCTGAAACAGTCTCTAGTACTTCAATTTTATAGACGAATATATGGGATACCTGAAAACACTCTTTAGTTCGAGCTTATATTGAGATCATTGACAACTATTACAAGGCAAAACAAAGTACAGAGTGCATCCATCATCAAATTGAATCCCTGTTAATATCCATCTATCTATATTGAGTCATGCACAAGAGTACTACAGTTTATCCAAACAAAACAAATTAACCTTTGAATGAAAAAGATTAAACTGAATAGCAAGCAAAAATAGTACGACATACTGAAACAAAACATTCTTAGATTTGAATGAAAACATCAGTCTAAATATAATAGAAATAAATGAGACATTCTAAATCTTCCTCTGGTTCAGCTCTGCTGACTTAAAATCTCAAATCTAGACCTAATTCTGAACACCCATGGCAATGACTAGCACTGAAAAATGAATACAATAAAATTTTAACCCAAATTTCACTACAGGTGGCTTTGACAGAATAGATCCGCGTTCATGTGCTTTCTCGAGCCATAGGACATTGTTCTAAAAAAAGAGTAAAAACTATTTAACTCCTACCAAACTTTTACGCATGAGCATCACTCTTCCCTGTTAAATTCTCTCCGTCCCGCTCTGGTCTCTGCTCCATTAACAAACCAGCCTCTTCATCTGCTGGGGCACTCTTCTTTTGAGCCTCCTTCAATTTCAAAGCCTGTAATTTGGTATGATTATAGTAACAAACACCCAAAAAGGCAAGCCCGTAGCCTAGCAAATTGACCGGTGTCACTGTGTCCTTGATAATCGACCATGAGAATGCAATGAGAAGCCAATCCTTGACAACACCAGCGACATTCATCGTCAAAGCTGAAGTCTTTCCGATCAAAAGGAAAACTGCAAGGTTAAGGGCAAAGGCACAGACGGAGTTTGTGCCAAAGATGAAATAATCCAAATGGAAGGTTGAACTTTCCTTGAGCACTGGAAACTCAACAAACAACCAGGGGACAGTCAAGAACAGTAGGCAGCATGGGGCAACATAATACAATGAGGTAATGGGATTCAAAGTGATTCCCTTTGACGTAAGCAAGATCTGGATCAATACCAACCGTGTAGCCTCAAACGCAACTGCACCCAACTGAAGCAACACACCCCATGAATCAAACTTGGCCTCCCCATATGCTGCAATGGCCACACCAACTGATATGCCGATCATGTTCGCCATGGTATTGGACTTGAAGGTCTCTTTCTTCAGGGAAACTCCAATGGAATACACGGCCACAGGCATGAGGGCCTTTAGCATCTGGATGAAGGAGACCGATAGATAAATGTAAGCTGAATTGGAGAACCAGAGGCTGAGTGAGTACAGGGCTCCGATGGGCACAACTGAGGACAGGTAGACCTCCCTTGTCATCCCAATTGGCTCAACAAGTTTCAGGACTCTCACCAACAATACAGCGAGGAATGAACAGAATGCCATGTGGATCATGGTCAGGCTAATGGGGAAGGGCCAGTTGTACATCTTCCTGTCAAGGATGTACTTGTTGAACACAATCACACTGAAGCTCAGAAAGATCCAGATGCTCACATAGGTGTAGCTCAGCACGATCTTTTTCAGAACATTGTCATTCACAGAAGCCCCGCCTTTGCCTGATCCCATCCCCATCTTGAACCCAAAACAAATAAAAATTCAAAAACAACGATTTTGTTCTGCTATTGATGATACGGGGCCTTCAAATTTCAATCAGGGTGGACCCTGTAAAACAAAAGACAATCTCAAATGCTGAAGAAATTGGGTTTTCAAATTTCAATCAGAAGGAACCCCAGAAAACACACAAAACGATCCACAAATGCTGAAGAAAATCACTTGGGTTTTCGAATTTCAATCAGAAAATGGACCCCAGAAAAACAATAAAACGATCCACAGATGCAGAAGGAGATAAGGTCACTAAAATTCCAATCAGGAGGAACCCCAGAAAACCAAAGAAAAACATCCACAAATGCCGAAGGAGATCAGTTGTGTTCTGCTTACCTTTTCACCAATGCAGGAAAAACCCGTAGTGGGTATCAGCAAAACACTGATATCTCAACGCCCATATAGAATTTCGGGCAGAAACGTGACACCCACCGCAGATCTGCAAGAAACAGAAGGTAAAAAAGGGCTTCAACCCCAGCAGAGACCTATAGGCTCAGTAGAATCCTTTTAAAGATACTCCTCACACAGGCATCCAAGAAAAGGGTGTGTATGTTCCCCCAGTCTTGGCCGTTAAATTACCTTTAATAATATTTGGAGTCCGTTTTTACCGAGTCCACCACGCTCACATCCCCACACCGACACACTCTTTGCATTTCTTCCACGGAAGGCATTTGAACAAACCGTGCTCAAGTCCTTGACACATCTTTGATATTTGTGGGATCCACATTATATATTTAGATATTTTTTCAACCATTTGTATGTTTGAATTATGTAATAGAGTCTCCGTAAATTAAGAAGTTAAATTGCTACGTGGAAGATGTCTTTCCATAAATAGGGGTCTTAAATCTCAATTTGTAGTTTTTTTCGGTTTTTACTGGGTTTTAATTTAAATTAAATTATTATTATTATGTATTTTTTTAATGAATTTTTTTTTATTTTCGAACTATATTTATATTTAGGTGGTAACGAAAAAGGTTTCATGGAATTTGGACCTTAAAACAATATACAATATATAAATTTTAAAGTGAACTTTATCATGAAATAGTATATTTAAACCAATTAAATTAACTCATTGAATTTAATTTATTAATCTTTTTAAACTTGTTTTTAATTAAAAAATTATGATGCATACAAGTTTTATCTTAAGATCGTTATATTATGAACTAATATTGGTCCTCAGATTGTTACATTATGAATTAATATTGGTAAATTTTGAGTGAGATCACATTTTTTATTGTTACATTTTTTTTCTGTAAAGGTTTTTTCGAGTTTAATATAAGGGAGATGTTGAGACGTAAGTGTTATGTTATAATTATAATAATAAAGTGATCAATTAAAAATAATAATAATAATATAAATATAAATAAAGTGACTTAATATATGGAGGTAGTAATAATTATTTTAGTTTGGTATATAATTATTTTTTAATATATATATAATGTATTTTTAAGGTCACTGCAACGGAATTGGTGTATGAGATCCCCTTATTTTTGGGACAAGGGATCCCTTCCAGACAGAGGTGTCCATACCATACCCCCCTCTAGATTTGAACATGTAACTTCCAATGATGAATCACATGTTCTTAATATTTTATAATATAAATATATTTATATATTAAAAAAATTATTGGTTTAAATTTCTTCGTTTAGATTTGCCCTAACTTCAATTAATAGATCATAAAAAAAAATGTAGTGGTTAAGGAGTTCTAATATATTATAAAATATATTAATATATTAAAAAATATATTACTTTTTTTAATATTTTAATATTAATGTATTGAACTAGGTCGTAGTCTAAATGTTTTAAGTTTTGGCCCTTTTCTGGGGATATTTTCTAATTAATTTTGCTCGAAATGGTGCGAAAAATTGTTGGATCTGCATATTTGAGTGGTTAATTCTATATAATCTAAGTGTCCAAGTTCCGACAAAAAAGGTCAAAACGTAGAACACTTAGACAACGCCTTAAACTAGCATAGATCCATCTTAACTCCGGATTTATCAAAAGCCGAGAGGATCAAATTTCTCGAGGTGCAAACCTTTTTTAGAGTGCAAAATTTGAGAAAAGGTTAAAGGTTTGCACCTCGAGAGATTTGATCCCTCTCAACGCTTGATAAATCGAGGGTTATGATGGATCTATGCTGGTAGAGTTATGATTTAGTGGTTGGGATAGAGCACCCCATATAAATTTGTATGTTCAAACCTTGATAGTGATGGAGTCTCTTGTTGTAACACCCATGTTTCCCCCAGTCTGTAATTATAACTATTATCATGACCAAAACTAGAGACATGCATGTTATGTGATTATTGAAAGACAATGGACCTTTGATAAATTATGTATTGTAAATATTTGGTTATTAATGCAACAGGGAGATGTTGAACTATTGTTGAAGGGATGGCCTTCACAAGTTACGATGTCATGAGAGGAATGGTGCAAGAGGGAAGCTATTATTAGTTGAAATGACCTTTCCATGCAGTGCCCTGTCAAATTAAAACAATGCAGACCTTGAACTATCCTCAACCCTAGAGATTTGATTATCAGTCATGCTGGTAGTTGGGTAGTCTCCTTCGAGAATCAATGAAGGATGGGTAGAAATCCCCATCAGGAAGCTTCTAACACGACCCATGAGGCCTTGGAGAAGAATACATGCAAAAGAAAGGGACAGAGGACAATAAGAGGGGGAAGCAAAGATAGACCGATGGGGGAGAAGGGAAAAACCTAAACACTAGAGCAGAGAAAAGGAGAACTCTCTGGTTCAAGGAAAAGAGAAGTGCAGAAGTGATAGATACTTCCTAAAAAATTGTTGAAAAATCGGTTATCCTCTTGTGGCATCGTATCCTGGCTCAGGGGTGGCTGGTTGTAGCAGTGAATTGTGTAACTTTGCCTATGGTTGGGTGGAGAGCAACACGCCCTTCAGTAGTTGTCGGCATCTCCCAATTTATAGATAAATAATTTAGCTATCTTTGTCAATTGAATTGGGTATGTGTATAGTTGAATGCTTTGCATGGTGAGTTTTGGACATGAATACCTAATTGTGAATTTACTGTGTATTTCTGGAGATAGTCTCATATTTGAATGAAATATCTTTGCTTGGAAAGTCGTGTAAAGCCAAACTACTCTTTGCTTGGAAAGTCGTGTAAAGCCAAACTACTTTTCAGGACTCAAAAAAAAAAATGTTTTCTAAAATCTCCTACTGAAATGACTAAATTTAGTTTATAATTTCTTTCATTATTTTCTTATACTGGGAATAAACAACAGCAACATATTAATGATAAGAGCATAATGACAATAGCAACAAAAACATAATAACAAGAGCATAGTAGCATATTAATGATAATAGCATAATAACAACAACATAAGGATGACAGACCAACTGGTAAAATACATACTTCCACCTGCAGATTTGGTTGATTCATCCCCTTGTTCACTTGTTCTTGTGCTTGCCCAAACTGTCCAACTGAATATTAACCTCCCAACCAACTAGGAATAGCCTCTCTGGCTCCCTAGCTCCAGGAATCCTTGTGGTTTCCTAGCCCCCTAGCCCAAAGTTCCCAACAACAATAGTGCCCTGTGAGAGTTCCTCAAAACAATTGTTCCTCCAATTTTCTCCCATTCTCTATCTTTCAGAATTTCTCAAACCAAAATCAGATCCCCCCTCCAAGTCCTCCCCTTCTTCCTTATCCTCCTCTCTCAAATCCCGCTCATTAATTCCCCAACAACCTTATCCCCCCATTAATTCCTCAACATCATTATCCCCCCATTAATTACTTCACCCACCTTTTAATAATAAAATAATAAAAGACTAATTTAATATACTTTAATAATTAATTAAATTAAAATTAAAACTATGATAAAAATTAATCAATTTGGGTTATTACATACATCCACCCTTCAAGAAACTTCATCCTGAAGTTAGATTACTTTACAATACAAGGGCAACGACACATGATTCATACATCCACATCAAATAAACAACATCATCAATTTAAAACACTCATACATACTAGTGCACATGTGCAAGGCATGCATGTGTAGCTAGCATATACAGGACTCACACATGCACTAATGACAATAATTATCACTCCTAAAGTAAGTTTTGCATGCGTCTAATCCAATCAACAAGACCATGCATTTCATAAAAGATAGTAGACCAATTAAATGTTTACAAAATCCCTCAATTATAATAATTTAGCACAAACAACATTCACTTAGATAATTGTAGTTCAGTTAAGCAAATATAAACATACATACATACATACATACGTGTGTGTGTGTATATATATATATATATATATATATATATATATATATATTAAAATGAGGAAATCAAGAAATTCTACCATAAGGAGAAAGCCCCACGCACTCTCAACTACTTCTAGTCATCCTTCCTCCCTAACCTACTTCCATCTTTCATCCCTACTCTTCATCTGCCAGACTATCTTGGAGCGACAACTATATTGACCTAACTCCAGATAGAACCCATAAGCGGAAGTGTCAACTCTCTTGACCAAGCTTCCCCAGTAGGCATCTGACAGTCATCATCACATGTCCAGGGGAGCGTAAGCTAACACTGTCCTCCCATGACTCAAGGCTTCAGAGGATACACGATGGGAAATAACTCAACCCCTCCTAATAGAACTAGGGTCAACACCCTACCATGGAACATACAATGGCACTGTGTTGGTGGGAATTTTGTCATCGTATATTCAATTTTAGGCAGTCTCGCCACCTGATAAACATGCACTTGTCCACACATCATAGCAATGCATTTGAACCAATATAATTTCACATACAAGATTCATACCATAATGTTTCATGGTCGATGTTCACGACATCAACCTTTTATCATCATTATCCTCTGGCTATTTCATAGCCTATTGACCTATAGATTAGTCTATAACACAAACCCATACATATCCATGCATTATCATCATGTAAATGCATTTAATCATAATCTCAATCTGGTATCCATGTACCAACAACTTTAAATGTCAAAATTTTCAAGTTAGAAATAGATTGCATAATATCCATCATAATTCAAATAACGTTAAACATTCATAGAATTGACATTCACATAGGTTCATATGTCTTAAAAGTTCAAGTGTATCATTAATAGTTTCAAAGTGAATAGAAAATAAAGATGATTAGGCCTTAAGTAATTCTAGTTGTCTAAGTCAAAAGGTGGCATTACATACACCCAACTTTCGAGAAAACATATTCCCAAGGTGGTAAAAAAAGTGAGGGATGATCTCGTTGTAAGGTCTCGACATCCTCCCAAGTAGCAGATCCTAGGCTATACTTGTCCCATTGGACCTTAACTTGGTCTACTAGATGGTTCCTGAGCTGTCAGACCCTACGTTCCAATATGCATAACAGTTCGACCATGAGGGTTCCTGCGTCTGATACCTGCAATTCCTTCCAATTCAGTTTATGAGATTTGTCAACAACATAATGGCGTAGAACATATACATGGAAAACATTATGAGTTTTATGCAAGTGGGGTTGATCCAGGTGGATATTGGTGGCTACCCGCCTATTCCACTTAGACCCACACCATTGTTTCTTTCAGTTTTTCAGTTTCCTTAATTGTAGCACAATTTACTATTTTTAGCAGTTCTTCGGGTCCTAAACTTCCGGAGCTGTTTTGAGGCCCTAAACGACGTTTTTTTGGGCATGAATGTTGCAGCTAATATGAGCCTGTTTAAAACTTGATATTCGTTGTCAGCAATGTAGTCCTTGTATAGATCTTTCTAACGATGTATCATGTGCGTCAAACGGAGATAGTATGCCAAAGTTACGACACCGAGAAATTGATGTACAAATTTACCCCAACGGGGCCCATATTCTGGCGTTTCATCTCCTAGGGTTAGGTTTTTGGATGTTTAGGGTTTTCCATTGTTTCTCAGTAATATATAGGCCTTCGAGCCTCATTGTAATAGGCAGTTCAGAGGCCAGTAGCCGCCACATCTCTTCTCAGAGATAAGCTACTAGCGCCATAGCTAGTTTATTTCCATTCTGTCTGTAAGCATTTTTCAGTCATTTGTTATTAATGAAATGAAGTCTTATTTCCACTGCATCTCTGCGTTTATGTGTATTTATGTATTTCATTGTGTTCCTACATAAATCGGGATCAGTGATATCAGAGAAGTCTGCTCGTTTTCGATCTTTCTTTGCATGTCCCCAACGAGGTCAGGGTATAAGGAGTTGGGGCTCGATCTGGTTGAACCTTTGCAAGATCAGTCTCGCAAACCCCGACGACCGCCCATGGGGGAAGAAAAGAAAGAAGAGGGAGCAGGAAATCTTATCAAAATGTTGCTCAAGGAGGCCCTCGAGAAACAAAGGAACGCGATGATGGACAACTTTGCCCAGATTCTTCAATGGATTCCCACTAGCGACGCATCGACATCCAATAGCCACTCTGGAGGCGCCACTCCTTTTAAGGTACAAGTAAACTTTGACATTCCCATATTTGAGGGCCAAATAGATGCAGATGTCGTAGATAGATGGTTGAATCTGTTAGAAGGATATTTCTCAGTTCATGAATTTTTCGACCGAGAAAGGATTATTTTCGTACTCCTCAAAGCCGCCCCCCATGTCAAGCACTGGTGGGAAACCTACTCGGAGCAACAGGGAGAGGGGGAACCCTCTCTGTTCTCGGCCACACCCACTTGGAATTCTTTCCGAGATGCCATCAAGGAACAATATTATTCCGTGGGGAGCTATGAGAACAAATACATACAATGGACTACGCTGCGGCAGCAAAGGGACCAAGATGTGCATGAGATGACGAATTCGTTTCATACCCTACGCACAAAGTTGGGTATCAAATATTCAGAGAAACATTTGGTGTTAAAGTACCACAGTTGTCTGCACAGATAAATTCAGGAGGAAATGGAGTTCCTCGACATCTCCTCGCTTAGTGTGGCATACCGATATGCTGCCAAGATTGAGCAGAAGTTCAAATAGAAAAAGCGAGACTTTGGGTCTATGAATCAGAAGCAAGGGAAAGGTACCACCAAACCACAGAACAAAGGACCAAGCCAAGGCAGAGCGACCCAGGATAACTCGCCAAAGCCACAAGCAAAGAACAACACTACGAAGCCAAAAAAGGACAGGTGGAAGTGGTGTGAGTTCCATAAGAGCTCCACTCACAACACAAGTGAGTGTCGAGCCAAACAGTCACTGGTAGCCAAGTTGAAGGCTTCTGAATCGGATGCATGCTTCGACTCTGAATCAGAACCTGACAAGGAGAATGACAGGGGGAAGCAGATTATTGATGTAGAGCCCAACGCCACCGTTGCCACCACGAATATCTTGAAGGAGGAACCAAAAGATCCAGAGGAGGCGGAGCATCTCTTCCATTCCAAGATGTGGATAAAGGGTTCCCCGTTGCAGTTATTTGTCGACAGCGCGAGCCAGAAGAACCTCATCTCGGTAGAGGTCGTGAAGCGGTTGGGCTTGCTGACCACAACACACCCACAACCATACACCATCGGGGGGTTGCACCAAGGACGAGACCTTCGCGTCAGCCAACAATGTCGCCTTCCCTACAGCATCAAGCCCTTCACAGATGAGGTATTATGTGACATTACTTCTCTTGATGTTTCTGATGTATTATTAGGCCAACCATACTTGTGGAAGCGACACGTTGTGTATGAGTCCAGGCCGCGTGCTGTTATTATCACCTTAGGCAATAAGTTGTACAGGATACCGGAGATAGCACCACCTACCACCATCTCTTTGGTTACTGCAAAACGATGCAGTAAGCTCATTTCCAAAACTAGGAAATTTGTTTTCCTGATGATCCGCCCTAAGGGAAAGAGGAAGACTGTGGCCATGACCTCCAGACAGGGCCCCGTTGCACGAAAACAACATATGGATAGGGTCGTGGAGGAGTACGAGGACATCTTCACCTCCCCTGCAGGGGTGCCTCTACATTGCTAGGTCAACACCCCATCGATCTGACCCCAGGTGCGTCGCTGCCCAATGGACCCATCTATCGGCGCTCTATTCTGGAGAATGACGAAATCAAGAGGCAGATTCAGGAGATGTTGTAGAAAGGTCACATCCAGCCGAATTCATCACCCTGTGGGAGCCCAATCGTGTTGGTGCAGAAGAAGGATGGGACTTGGAGACTTTGCATTGACTACCAGGCACTGAACAAGATCACTATTCGGAATAGGTACCCGATCCCACGGATTGATGACCTTCTGGACAAACTCAAGGGGGAAAAATATTTCAGCAAGATCGACTTGAAGTCAGGGTATCACCAGGTACCAATCGAATCCTCTGATGTGTGGAAGACTGCCTTCAAATCCAAGGAGGGCCTTTTCGAATGGTTGGTCATGCCATTTGGGTTGACGAATGCCCCTGCAACCTTCATGAGGCTAATGGACGACATCCTACGGCCATTCATCAACTCATTTTTAGTGGTGTACTTGGATGACATTTTGATCTTCATCTAGACTTGGGAAGAGCACCTCCGCCACATCCAACAGGTCCTCCAAACACTGCGACAACACAAGTTGTGTGCCAATTTGGAGAAATGCACTTTTGGCATGACCCGGGTTCAGTATCTGGGATACATTATTGATGAGCGGGGGGTGCATGTGGATCCAGCAAAGATCCAAGTCATTCGGGAGTAGCCAGCCCCAACCACCCTAACAGAGCTCCACAACTTTTTAGGTCTTGCCAATTTCTACCATAGGTTTGTGTTGGGATTCTCTCATATCACTTGGCCCTTGAGTCAAGTCACCAAAGGAGGAGCTAAAGAAAAATTCTTTTGGTCTGAATATCAACAGAAGGCGTTCGGGGAGTCGAAGCATTGCCTCTGCTCTGCACTAGTGCTCACATTACCAGACTTGCAACAACCATTTGAGATCGAGACAGATGCCTCTGACTATGCCATTGGGGCAGTTCTTACTCAACATGGGCATCCGGTGGCATATCACAGTGAGACACTTTCCGACACAGTCCGGATGTATCCCACTTATGACAAATAAATGTATTCCATTGTGCAGGCTTGTCGGCAATGGAAGCATTACATTTTGGGAAAGGAAACGGTCATCCACATAGACCACCGACCCCTACAGTTCATATAGACACAAGGGAATTTGCAGAACGATCGCCATTAG
>JASDQU010010376.1:102410-129207 GCA_032191745.1 Picea mariana | reverse complement strand
GAGACTGTGAGAGAAAGAAGAGGAAGTTACAGCGGGTTTTGCTGTAGGTTTTATCCCTTCATTTTGCTGGATAATAATAAAGGAAGGACCTGGCAATTTCTCTGGTGGACGTAGCCCACACGGGGTGAACCACGTAAATCTGTGTCTCTCTTGTATTGTGTGTCTTCTGTGTTTTGTTTCTGCATTTGTTTTATTTTATTGCTCCGGGGTCCTATTTTTCTAACAGTTAAACCCATATTGCATGGAAGAAGCCACAACTGATCGAATTATGGACACACAGATCAAGAACACCCGCCAATAGAGGATCCAGCTATATCGAGTTGTCAAAGCAGGCCAACTCCTTCATTAGGGCAAGTGGCTCACCAGGGACCAAGTTCAACAGAAGTTTCCTCATCTCATGGAGGAACTCAATGCAATGGGGACCATTGCTTCTTAAGGGGGGAGGTCTGATCCAGGTGGATATTGGTGGCCACCCACCTATTCCACTTGGACCCACACCATTGTTTCTTTCAGTTTTTCAGTTTCCTTAATTGTAGCACAATTTACTATTTTTAGCAGTTCTTCGGGTCCTGAACTTCCGGAGTTGTTTTGAGGCCCTAAACGACGTTTTTTGGGCATGAATGCTCTGGCAAATATGAGTCCGTTTCAAACTTGATATTTGTTGTCAGCAATGTAGTCCTCAGATAGATCTTTCTAACGATGTATCATATGCATCAAACGGAGATAGTATGCCAAAGTTACGACCCCGGGAAATTGATGTACCAATTTACCCCAACGGGGCCCATATTCCGGCGTTTCATCTCCTAGGGTTAGGTTTTTGGATGTTTAGGGTTTTCCATTGTTTCTCAGTAATATATAGGCCTTCGAGCCTCATTGTAACAGGCAGTTCAGAGGCCAATAGCTGCCACATCTCTTCTCAGAGATAAGCTACCAGCGCCCGAGCTAGTTTATTTCCATTATGTCTGTAAGCATTTTTCAGTCATTTGTTATTAATGAAATGAAATCTTATTTCCACTGCATCTCTGCGTTTATGTGTATTTATGTATTTCATTGTGTTCCTACATAAATCAGGATCAAGGGTGGCAATATGAGACGATAGGCAATGGGTCCAATTCTCTCTTGGATTTTGAACGGTCCTATAAATCATGGTGGCAACTTTGTCTCCTTCCTGAACCGAATGGTACTCTTATTAGGCCTGATATGAATGAAAACTTGATCTCCCACTTTATAACTTTGGTCAGTCCTATGTGCATTAGCATAACGTTTATGTCTATCTTGTGCTTCCTTTAGTCATTGTCTAATCTCAATCACTTGTTCCTCCATCTCTTGAATCAATTATGGCCCAATTGTCACTCGGTCTTCTAACCTTTCCGAACTCAATGGTGTCTTGCATGGCCTTCCATACATAACTTCATAGGGTGGCATTCCAATGGAGCTATGAAAATTGTTATTGTAGGCGAACTCTACCAAAGGTAGGTACTTCTCCCAATGGATTTGATTATCCATAACATACATCCTAAGCATGTCTTTCATAACCTGATTTACTCTCTCAGTTTTCCCATCTATTTCAGGATGATATGTTGTGCTCAAGTTCAACTGAGTTCCCAACGCTGACTGCAAACTTGTCCAAAACCTAGAAGTGAATTGTGAGTCCCTATCTGAAATTATCTTCTTGGGTAACCCGTGCAAACGGATGACCTCACTTATAAACACACGTCACATCAGTGACATCATAAGTGTCTCTAACTGGAATAAAATGAGCACTCTTGGTCAACTTATCAACTATCACAAGAATGGCATTGTGTCTATGCGATGTAAGCGACAATTCCACAACAAAATCCATAGAAATGACTTCCCACTTGGACATAGGAACATCATGCAGTTGTAGGAGACCTGTTGGGTGGTGGTGGTCAACCTTCACTTGTTGACACTCTAGGCACTTGGCGATGAAATGGACAACATCATGCTTCATGCCTACCCAGAAGAACAACTTCTTCATGTCCACGTACATTTTCTTCACACCTGTATGTGCACAATAAATTGCTCTATGGGCTTCCTTGAGTATGATGCTTTGAATATCCCCACCTTCAAGGATGTACATACTTCCCTAATATCTTAACAATCCATCTGCTTCCAGGCTATATCCTTCATACTGATTAAAATATTTATGTGGTTGGGGTTTTCATGGTTGATCGGAATGGCCACAGTTTTGTCAATAGACTGTCAACGTTTCAGATCCAAATCAGGATCCATCTTCAGGACAATGAGCATGGGTTCAGATGATGAGAAGATTTGGTTTTAAATACTAGAGTTGACGTGAAATCTAGGTGTCGGCTAGGTTGTTTGGTAAATTTCTTTTTTAGTGTGATTAAGTTTTATTAGGGTTTCTGTTTTGAGATTATTTTAAATTATTATTAAATCAATGTATATTAATTTTTGTTTTAATTAACTAGAGTCTAGGTAATTAGTAGGGTTTATTTTTAGGTATTTAAGTAGATTATTCAGTTATTTTAGGGTTTGCTTATTATTGTTTTTTAGGGTTTAATGTTTTTTTTTAAGTTTTTTATTAATTTAAGGCTTAAAACTTAGTTATAATCAACTATGTTTATAAGATTAAAGGTGTAAAGATTTAAAGGTTCTTAATAAGTTATCTTGAGCTAGGTTAGTTTTAATTTTATTGTTTAAGATTATGAGTAATTTTATTCCTAAGATTTTTAATATTTTTTAATGAGAATGTTTATTTTAAAAGTGTTTTATATTCGAGAGTGATTTCTAATTAGGTGGGGTTAGATAAAAATGGGTTTTAATGAATTAATCTTGAGATTTTTGAGATAGTTTTTATCAATGATTATTACTGTTTATTGTGAATCAAAGGGAGCTAGTTTTCGCTTAGTTCTAACCCACTATCTCTGTTCAGGTTGCTAGGATGTTTACGGATTTCAATGGCTTCTCTAACACGTCATTTAAAGAGGTGATTTTCTTTGGCGAGGATTTTGGTGTCTTCTAGGCGGATATGGTGTCTCGTTTTAAGGGAGTGTTCAGCTAGGGCAGAGGTGCAGATGCGTTCATTCTTAATGTCAGCTCAATGTTCTTTTATCCTAATTTGGAAGGAGCGACCAGTTTCACCGATGTAGCATTTTCCGCATGAGCACTCTATTTTGTAGATTCCTTTACCTTTGTGAGGGTCGATTTTGTCTTTTACGGATCTCATATTATGTTTGATGGTTTTAAGTGGTTTGAAGGAGGTATTAATCTCTTTTTTGCTGAGGGCTCTTGCAATCTTATCAGTCACTCCTTGGATGTAAGGGAGGCAGGCATCTCTATTAGGGTTCTGGTCTTTTGGGGTGGTGGGCTTATCGTGTGTTTTTTCTAGGGCTTTGTTTATTGACAAAACTGTGGCCATTCCGATCAACCATCTGAATCCTTCATACTTTTGATCTACTTGCCTCCCACTCTAGAGGGTTGAAGTAACCTTTAAAAACCAACTATCTCCAAGAAGTTGCCCCAACACACGCTCCCTCGGATTAACTTTTAAGGGTACCAAAGAGAAGACATGTGGTCTCCTGATCAAGGCATTTGTGACCACATTCTCCTTTCCCTTGATGTACAAAATTCAAAAATCGTACTCACTCATAAACTCACTCCATCACCTCTACCTGGCATTGAGATCCCTTTGAATGAAGAGATGCTTTAAGCTTTCATGGTCTATTTTGAGCTCAAATTTTTGGCCCACTAGATAGTGCCTCCAAAGTTTCAGAGTTAGCATTACAGCTACCAACTCTAAATCATGAGTAGCATAAAGCTCCTCATGTTGCTTCAACTTTCTTGACGCATACGCTATCACTCCCCCATCTTGCATTAGCACGGCTCCCAATCCTTTCTTCAAGGCATCTGTGCAGACTGTGAAGTCTTTTTCCATATCCGACACTTGTAGAATTGGTGCACTAGTTAGTAACCTCTTAAGCTCGATGAATGCAATATCGCATTCTTCTGTCCATTCATACCTGACCCCCTTGCGCTGCAAAGTGGTGATGGGTTTCACTATTTTAGAGAACCCTTCCACAAACCTCTAATAATATCCCGCTAGCTCCATGAAGCTTCTTACCTCATGAGCATTTTTCGACACTGGCCATTCCATAATGGCCTTTACATTTTCTGGGTCCACAGAGATTCCTTCACCAGAAATGATATGACCTAAATAGTGAATTTCTTTCTGGAAGAAAGAACACTTCGACAAGTTTCCATACAATTTGTTCTCTCTAAGGCACGACAAGACCACTCGCAAGTGCTCCTCATGTTCTCTTTCGTTCTTGGAATAGATGAGGATATCATCCAAAAAGACTTGTACAAAGCTGTCTAAGTACTTTCAGAATACACCATTCACGAGGCTCATGAATACTGTTGGTGCATTGGTCAAACCAAAAGGTACTACAATGAATTCATAATTCCCAAACCGAGTTCGAAAGACATCTTTAGGAATATCGCCTTCGTTAATCCTTAACTGGTGATACCCTGATCGCAGATCAATTTTTGAGAACATTGTTGCTCCTTTCATCTGATCAAAGAGATCATCTATCTGTGGCATTGGGTACCTATTTTTCAGTGTAGCACGATTCAAGTCCCTATAATCTATACACAATCATAAGGAACCATCCTTCTTCTTGACAAAAATTGTTGGTGCAACCCAAGGTGAGACACTAGGCCTTATTAGTCCTAAGTCAAGTAGTTCCTTCAACTACATCTGCAACTCACAAAGTTCTGGTATCATCATCCTATATGATGTCTTGGAAATTGGCTCCGTACTCGGTTTTAGCTCAATGGTAAAATCAAGCTCCCTCTCAGGAGGTAACCCTGGTAACTCTTTTGGAAAAAAATCATTAAACTCTGACAATACAAGATACTAATCCAAGGAGGGTCATTTCCCTTCATTGACTGCTTCCACTACATATAATCAAAAACCTTGCCTCATGCAACGTTTAACCTTCATGGTTGAGATAAAGCATAGAGACATCTTCCTCCGTACACCGTGGATCTCTACTGACCTTCCTTCATCGTCAATACAAAGCACCCTTTTTGCGAAACAATCTACCATAGCTCGATGGGATTCTAACCAGTCCATTCTGATGATTAGGTCATACGTCCCGAGAGCAGTGATGTACACCTTCAACCTAGTAGTACACACTTCCAAGTCTACTAGACAATTATCAACGCTACGTCCTACAACTTGTTTTTCCCTCGAAGCCTTCTCAACTTGTTTAAAGTCATCATGCTCGTAGGTTGCCAACCCACACTTTTCTAATGCACAAGGTGAATTGACACTATCTGTAGCACCAAAATCAAATAAAACCCTAACATTGACATGATTTAGCACACATGATGACTCCACCACAGTGGATTGATGCTCTACCTGACAGTTATTGACCGCTGCATAAATCTGATGGCTATTACTTGCTCTTCCCATCGGGGCCTTTCCTTCTCTATGCACAAATCTTGCTTGTGACTTTGGGAAGTCACGCTGGTAATGGGGTCCTCCACACCCCCAACAAGTAACACGAGATGGAACCTGCACACTTCCGTGTGACAGTCTCTGAAATGAGTTCCTTCCCCTAGAACCCCTACCCCTACTTGTGGCTCCCAGAGAAGGTCGTGGACCTGCCTGCGTCATTGGCAATGAGTGGGATGTTGCACTCGCTGCCATTGAAACACCTAATGTAACTGCTCTAGGAGCGACTCTATTTCCATAAGGAGGTGGCCTAGAGCTTCCTCCTCTGGAGAAGGTCCTAGGGGCCTTCCCCACGAATCCAGGATGTTGTGGAATGGTTGATCTCATACTTCCATTTAAGCTCATATGTTCCTCCACGTAACGAGCATTTTCAACTGCTTCAGCAACTGACGATGGTTTCCACATCCATACCATGGCCCTTATCTTAGGGTTTAAGCTGTACACAAAACTTTCTGCCTGTCGTTGATCGATATCCATGTATGAGACATATTTTACTAACTCCATGAACCTGATCTTGTACTCTTCCATGGTCCCGTTTCCCTGAACTAGAGCATGAAATGCTCCTACCTATTGTTCTTCGTAGTACGCATGAAAATATTTCCTTCGGAACCTCTCTTCAAAAAGATCCCATGAGATGGTGTCTAGGGTAAGGTGCAACTGCCTCTCCAGGTTACCCCACCATTTCAAGGCAATATCCCTCAACTGAAAGATCATTATTTTCGCCTTTGATGTGGAAGCATAGTCTCTTAAGGTGAAATATCATGTCATTCCTTCCAACCATGCCTCCGCATGTTCACTTGCATGACCCCCAACAAACTATGGGAATTTGATCTTTTGTAGTTCTCTAGTGATGTCCCCTGGTGGTGGCCCTCCCTCTGAGTCCCTCACCACTTCAGGGTTATCCACTCCAGATGGTGGGGGTTCCACTTCGACATCAGCTAACTGGTGTCCCTTTAATGTCTCATTAATAGACTCTAAAGAGTGCAAAATAAGAGCTAATTCAGGCGATGGTGGTGGCAACGCCGGCTTTGGTAGTCCTTGCGATGATGTCCCTCGGCGTTGATTTCCCTGAGTCCTAACCATCTTGAATAACTGAATCTGCATCAAACCAATGCTTATCAGGGAAGATTTTAAGGCATTCCACATTCACTCAACTTATACTTGCAAACATAGGGTTAGGCGTAAGTTTTTTTTTACTTGTCTGTAAACAAACATTACTCTCTTTAGGGTAAGTGGATAAAGGTTGGGGTCGAAAGCCTCTAAGCTTGGTAACTTGTTCGGGTAAGTTGCTAGCTCCCTTGCCTTGCTAACTATGCTAGTACTACGAGGTACCTGCCAATTACTGTTACTTACCTCCTTAAGTCCTTATAAAATTGTTAACTAAATACTGTGTTTTAAATACAATGTAAATTAATTATTAAACCCCCAAACAACCCAATTTGATTGACATGTTGTGCACATAATGCTCCATTTTGGGCTCTCTTTTCACAGTTGAGCACAATTTTTGCCCCTTATGAGCTGTGATGGCGGGCTTTGGTACTTGGGCTCCATGACTTGTGCAATGACTAAGGTGTTTGGTAGTACGTGATGTCAATGACTTAGAGTGGTGGGTTCGATGATCGAAACCCATAGTTTTAACATTTGGTGAACTCGATGACCAAACTCAGAAGCCCGGGCTAAGATGTAAATTAATTATTAAACCCCCAAACAACCCAATTTGATTGACATGTTGTGCACATAATGCTCCATTTTGGGCTCTCTTTCTATAGTTGTGCACATTTTGTGCCCCTTATGAGCTCTAATGGCAGGCTTTGGTACTTGGGCTCCGTGACTTGCGCAATGAATAAGGCGTTTGGTAGTACATGATGTCAATGACTTAGAGTGGTGGGCTCGATGATCGAAACCCATAGTTTTAACATTTGGTGAACTCGATGACCAAACTCAGAAGCCCAGGTTAAGTGACTTGTGACCAAACTTGAGGCAAGTGGCATTGGGCTAAGTGACTTGTGACATTATCCCCATAACATCGGACCCATCTATATGTACACTTTCATCTTTTTAATTCATTACCCATGCTAACACTTCATCTTTTACAATGCAATTACACCACATTAACCTTACTAAGTCACACTACTTGTGTAAATTAATCTCTATCCAAGAAGAAAAGCAAATGGTCAACGTCATGATTAAAACAAATCTCCTTGGACATAAAAAAATGAGAGAGTTGTCTTATGTCTTGCCATTAGTGTAGACATTATCTCCAATTCTAGAGTAATGTCACTTAAGACATACTTTGTAATATACTTGTCTTGGCACTTGATATCGATGATTTGTATGACATTTGGTGGTGCATTGTTTGGGAGTTGGCTTGGTACTTGATCACAATACGACTTGGGGATTGGGTTCGAAGCCCAACACATTTTTTTTTTAACTTTTAAATATATATATATATATATAACATTATATTATTTTAATTAATATAATTTTTTTTTATAAAATTTTAATAATTTTAAATGACCTTAATTAATTTTAAAAATATATTATAAGAAAGAAAAAAAATATTCTGAATAAGGTTGGGCAAGGCCCACGTGCCCCCCTCCTACTCTCAAACCCTACCCCATCCCTTCTCACTCACACAACACACAATAATCCGTCTGACCGCCTCTTCCTCTGCAACTGCAGGCCGAGGGTTCGACCCTAGCTCCACGACTGGTCGTCCGAAGGCGCGGCCATGGATGAGGACTTGTGCCATGCGGGTTCTCCTCCTCATCGTTTTGTATTGGACTTGAGCCAACAACTATGGAGGTACTAGATCATTCTGTTGTTCTTCTTCTCACATGCTTTCCCCTACTCTACTTGTCACAGACCAACAACTTCGATCTCCATTAAAAGCTTCAGGCTCTATTGATTAGACAACAAGTTTGCGGGAGGAAATACTCATAATTTGTTTTGTTTAGGTTTTTTTGGTTTGCACTGTAAGATGCGATGAGTGAGTGAGCGAGCAATGAGCGATGGGCATGTCGCAAATAGAGATAAGATAACCAACAATATCAGAGGTCGAGGTCGACAACCATGGGATGTTTGGGTATATAACCTCAAAGTCGGTATGAATATATTCATTGGGTATATCATCTCTTTGTGTTAGGTGTGATGGACATGAAGCGAGAGGGATATGGATGCATATCAGAGGAGGCCTTGGAATGTGTCAAGGGTCAGCTGGAGGACCCGAGAGACGTGACTCGGTCTCTCTGGTCTACAAGAAGTGGTATGACGTGGATGCCTTCACGAGGAAGCATGTGACTGTGGCCTTCTTCTACTCGATACACACCAGGGACCTCACCCGTAGGTTCACCAGACTGGAGTCTTCCTCTGAATTGAAGGAGAAGGGAGGATAAGTCAATGAATCAAAATCTACCTCCTGGGAATATTGAGTAGCCAGTGTTGGGTGGAACAGTGGAGTTATTGAAGCCTCAAGCAACTACCTTGCTTGGGTCTTTCATGGAAGAAAATCATTCAAGGATGTCGTAAGTCAAAGTTCCATTTCATGTTACTTTTAAATACACTGCCCATTCATTCGTTCATGGTGTTATTGTTTCATTTGGGTAGGCCATGAACTTTTTTGTGGCTTTTTGACATCCTTTTTAATGACTCCTTGGTGTGTTGGTGGTCTTCCTATGCAGTGACATACGATGTTTCCCTGAAGTCTCTGCTGAATATGTTGTTTACTTCATGTTTTATGTAGATTTCAAAAGGCTTACTTACATCCTAATTTTTGCATATTGGTGACTTGTTTCAGAGGCAGAAGATTGCAAAGGGTCAGTTGGGTTTCCCCTCTTCCAGGTTTATGAGTTTACAAGGTTAATGGAGCTTTGAGTCTGTTAAGGATAGTGTTGGTGCTAGTTTTTTTGCATTTGGTTATGAAGTAAACCAGATCCGTCAAGAATCTTGGACTTATCAAGGAAGATATGTCTTGGGGGTAGGGCTAGGTTCGAATATCTGGAACTTCAGTATATATCTCGAGCAGATATATCTTATAAATAGATCTATTAGACATGAGCACTTTTATATTTTGGTTTATTAAGTCAAACTTATCAATTTGGGGTGCAAAGGCAAATTTATTTCAATTTCCTAAGGAGGCTTTGAACGAGGCTTATTACTTGATAGTGTCCTCCAAGAGGAAGGGGGTTCGCCTTACTGTTGTGTTTTTGAGAGATCAACGAAGAGCACAATGAGTAAGCTTAAGCTAGTAGTGGAAGTTATTAGTGCCCACAATTTGATGCCCAAGGATAGGCAGGGTTCATCAATTTCTTATATTGATGTTGAATTTTCCCACCAGAGGTTTCGCGTTGTTACTAAAGACAAGGATCTAAGTCTAGTTTGGAATGAAAAGTTCTCATTCACTGTCCTAGATCCTTCTAATTTTTTTCTTATGACACAATAGATGTAAATGTATACCAAGACAAAATCCTATTGTGGGTGGTCAAGCCCAAGTTTCATTTTTGAAACCGGGCTCTGATAACATATGTAAAGCCTAACTATTTTTCAGGACTCAAAAATAAATAAATATTTTCTAAAATCTCTTACATAAATGACTAAATTTAGTTTATAATTTCTTTCATTATTTTCTTATACCAGGAATAAACAATAAAAACATATTAATGATAACAACATAATGACAACCACAACAACATAATAACAACAACGTATCAACATATTAATGATAACAACATAATAACAACAACATAAGGATGACGGATCAACTGGTAAAATACATACCTCCACCTGCAGATTTGGTTGATTCAACCCTTGGTTCACTTGTTCTTGTGCTTGCCCAAACTGCCCAATTGAATATTAACCTCCTAGCCAACTAGGAACAACCTCTTTGACTCCCTAGCTCCAAGAATCCTCGTGGTTTCTTGGCCCCCAAGCCCAAATTTCCCAACAACAACAGTGCCCTGTGAAAGTTCCCCAAAACAATTGTTTCTTCAATTTTATCCCCTTCTCTATCTTTCAGAATTTCTCAAACCAAAATCATATCCCCCTTCCAAGTCCCCCTCTTCTTCCTTATCCTCCTCTCTCAAATCCACCTCATTAATTTCCCAACAACCTTATCCCCCCATTAATTACTTCACCCACCTTTTAATAATAAAATAATAAAAGACTCATTTAATATATTTTAATAATTAATTAAAACTATGATAAAAATTAATCAATTTGGGTTGTTACAAGTCGAGTGTCCTTTAATACAGAAAGTTTATGTATTAGTAAAACAATTGTGAGTATTTGCCTGTAATAATCTTGTATAATGGGTGAATTTGGAAGGGTACAAGTTTACAATAGTTGTTGAGTATATAAATAACTCAAATCCCTGTTATGTTTAAGTTGAGGGATGAACCTATGACCCTGCTTATTGTACATGCTTTAGTGACCTTCTCTATTTATGCAAATGTATGCACCTAGGTAACACAGTGCTAGGATCCCCGAAGTAAATAAATCTTTTGGGATAAGATGTAACAGAGGCATCCTACATTGGTTGATGGGACGAGGGTGGGTCCCATTGGGCGAAGAGGTCCTTTGGATCTTCGTTTCAATTATTGTTGTTGGATTTTTCAGGGTTCATCCTCGAGAAATTTGGGTCGTAGATCTATGATGTATCATCATCGGAGGGTAGAAGGTGGGTGAACCAGGAGAATATTCAAACACCGACGACACTGGCATCGGTGACACGATGAGATCCGTTGATCTGTGATTGGGCGAGGGGATCTCCATCGTTGATTTCCATGATACTTGTTCAAAAGAAGAGTTGGGGCAATGATTTCGTGAATAACATGGCATGACAACAAGATAGCCAGAGTGTCCTTAGGATGACAGGTGTCAATTGTTGGTTGGTTGACGAGAGTCGGAAGAGGAAAGACAACGGTAACCATTGATCTCGTCAGAGATTTGATGAGGAGATCTAGACCATTGGATCCATATGCTTCGTCCTCAAAAATGGGGGAGGTTGGTAAGGTCATGTTCGACCAAGAAGTGTCATCAATGACGGAGCAATTGTTGATGACGATGGGATTATAGGCTAACAACAATCGTTGATCGGCGGAGGGACGAGGTGAAACCTCCACCATAGATCTTGTTGGTTACATCTGCACACCATATAAACCTTGGGAGTTGGGATTTAACCTCTGTGTCAAATGACATAGTTGACATGCTCTGAACCACAGAGATCAATAGCTGAGAGCCATAGGATTCGGGGGAGGTACTACTTGGTGTATCGTCATCGAAGTTTCGCTAGTGGGAGTGAACTGTGGGATAAGAAGCCCCGACGATGATGAAAGGTGGACCAAAGGATCGAGCCCATGAATCTAACATGTCACTGCCATGTTGGATGGCACAAGTAATAAGCGACCACATGGTATAGAGCCAGACATTGACCAATGAAGGCCCATAGACTCTAAGAGGCTATAGCGTTTGATCCTAAGCTCGAAACCGAGCATGGTTATAGTTGTTGGAAAGCTCTCAATGAATAGAAGATGATAACATGATCGAGAAAATTTTTTTTGAGATAGTCAAGGAAAGTGAAAATTTTACTACCCCATCCCTTAAAAAGGGTACTTAGGGGGTTGGGTGTGTTACACTTGTGTGTGTGAGGTAAGGTGTTTAACATGTCATGGTTTTTCTCCATCACCATCTCTCCTCTTGGAATCGTCTTTGACTCTTTGTAATGAAATCTATTATTTTCTTGGCATTAATAAGTTCTTGCATGTCAGTTAGATATGCTTTAGCAATATATTGGTAGAATTTTATTATGTTTTCTTGACATTAATAAGATATTTTGTGTTGATTGGGTTATGATACATTGATCGATGTCTATTCCTAACATAATTTTTCTATTTAAGAATCTCAAAACAACATATATCCAAAAGGAGTTTCCCTTGTCCAATTAAAAAAAGAAAAAGCTTTTGTAAAACAAAAACAAATAATATATTCCACTTATTATCTAAAAACGCAAGTGATCAAAATTGAACATAAGAAACAAAACATATAAACAATACACTTTAAAGTGTAGAAGAAAAAGCCCGCAGGGGTGCAGACCGACTGGCAAGTGTCGTGTAAATGGAAGGAAATATGTAAAAGAGGTCTCAAGTTTGATTCTCACCCCGATTTACCCGTGCCCCATTCTTGCGAGCTGTGTGGACGCACCTGGAGGTTATAGTGGTAGCAAACGGGAATCGACCCCATGTCACACAAGTACATGAATCTCCTAAGTCATCTATACCATCATCTATACCAACACAAGATAGTCACTGACGATCATCTATACCGACAGAAGATAGTCACTGACGATCATCTTCCTTCTTCGTAAGGCATTCACATATCTTTGACGCACATATCACGTTGTCTATTTACAATAGACAATACAAAATCTATCACATTTCCAAGTCACACCACCCTCCGTCGAAGCCTGCTATGAGGCACCTTGTCGGTTGCTTGTTCTTCCCAATGAGACTTCCTTAGACCTCCTAGCATACACACTAGTGCCTCATCCTAACCAATTGTTTGTCCTACTCAATAAGATGTCCTTGGTCCTCTTAGCCTATGCACTAGTACACCATCCTAATCATCTCACGCACCATCGTGATGAGTCGACCACCAAGGCTACCAAAATATATGGACTCGTCATGCAACTTGCCAAGTATGCCTAGCACGCTGTCCATCATGTCATTACCAATGGCACCTCAAGTAAAGGTTCTGACAAGTTTCCTTATTGTCATGTTTTTTAACAACGTTGAGAAGAAATGGAGGCTCATGGTTTTAAGATTAAGTGGGCCTCTTCCTTGCCCCTTGGTCTCTAGAGTTTAACCCTATTAACAATGTCAATCTCATTAACTCTTGTTTGGGCGAGGTATTCAATCTTAAGTATGCAATTTTTTTTATAATTTTTTTCTTAAGAAAATTGAATAAGAAAGAGTAAAAATATTTTTCTTATATGAATGACAATCATTATTAAAAAAAAAAAAAACATCTTTTTCTAAAAAATATAAAAAAAAATTCTAAAAAAAATAAATACATATTTTCTAAAACAAAAAACTATAATGTGAATCATGTTTAACATGTATTACATGATTATTTATTTTATAAATTATTGTTTAGTGCTTTGCTATATGACATTATAATCATAATTGTTGGTTTTGATCTAATATCTATTGAATATCAAATAAAGAGATTTATTAAATTATTTAAAATTTTACATTGTTCATGATGACTTATCATATTTTTAAATTTATTTTATTAATAAAAAATAAAAATATATATCGAATATGTGTTGTAAAAATAATAATAACAAGAAATGAGGATAATGATTATTAGTCCTTCTCGAAGGCCAGGACTATAACATTCAATTCATCATTGACTATCTATTAGTTTTCCTTTGATTACATATATTTTTCTTCATGTCTAATGTTGTACATATGTTTAACAAAATAATTATTTTTTCATAATATTTAAATTGCTTTTATCACATATGTGATTGGTTGACCAACTTGATGTATTTTGGTGATATCTGACCGATTTTTTTCAATCCTGGGTTATACCTAAGTTATACCGAGCATGCACACAATGCAATTTTTTTTTCAAACATAGATATCCTAAGTTTGGAGTTTTAATCTTAGATAACTACGACATCTATTCATTGAGAGGTTATTAATTCATGTCAATGGAGTAAATACATGTGATGTCATATATTGGATGTGAAGTGAAATGCTACCACACATTTTCTTTTGAACGATCTTATAACCAAATTCGTAACATAATTTACAGTTATCGACATTCCACTAAGCAATCTTTTTTATCTCTAATTATTCAATCTAGTTTGATGTCTTCTTTCTTGTCCGGCCTCTTTTTTCCATATCCGCATTTTTTATCTCCTAATATATTTTAGGAGTTTCCTCCTTTGTATATACCGCACCTAGATGATCTCTATAACTCTCTATAACTCTCTATAATTGACATAGATGGTTGTGCATACAATGAAAACCCATATCTACACTTCCTGGTAGACCATACATGGATGAAGTTCCATTGTTGCATTCTCCCTCTCGCACAAGTTCTCAACCACTAATTCAATCTCGGGTACCATGAGGTGGGTGAAGTTGGTTGCGAACATAGTGAATGCAAATTCAAAGCTTAACCACTCCAATGACATGTATGTGTATACCATGTGAAGGGGATTACTCAACTTTTGTATAGCCAAGTTTTGAACCTTTTTAAAGGACTTATTACATTGCAACTATTTTGATTGTGAATTCATGGTCATGGTAATTATATGTTTTGATTACAAATTCTTGGACATGGTAATGATATAAATTAAAAGTTTCGTCCCAAATGTTTGTAAATTCAATCTTTTATTAGTAATGCCAATAATTAATAGTTTTTCCTTTTCCTTCCATATATCTCAGTTCATTAAAATTGATTTTAGAAATAGAGACATGAACATAATATATATATATATATATATATATATATATATGGGTGCCATGAGGCGGGTGAAGTTGGTTGCGCACATAGTGAATGCAAATTCAGAGCTTAACCACTCCAATGACATGTATGTGTATACCATGTGAACGAGATTACTTAACTTTTGTATAGCCGAGTTTTTTTTTAAAGCACTAATTACATTACAACTATTTTGATTATAAATTCATGGTCATGCTAATTATATGTTTTGATTACAAATTCTTGGACATGGTAATGATATAAATTAAAGTTTTCATCCCAACTCTTTGTAAATTCAATCTTTTATTAGTAATGCCAATAATTAATATTTTTTCCTTTTCCTTCCATATATCTCAGTTCAACAAAATTGATTTTAGAGATAAAGACACACACACACACACACACACACACACACACATATATATATATATTAACAATTACACAATTCAAACAGAGTAGACAAAATTAATAATTACAAAATCTACACAAAATAGACTAAGTCACAATAAATATTAATAAAATAGAATAGAGCTAAAACTAAATGAAAATTTTATAAAGCCAAAATAATGCTAGCAGAGGCAAATACCATCATATTTTAGAATATGAGGACATAATTGTATGGTTGTTATTCATATGGTTATGAATAAAGTTACATTATCAAATTTATTGAGTTGTTATCTAATAGTATAAAAACTTTAAAAAATTAATAACAATATGATATGTGGATGATTACTTGAGCTTATGTTTTGATTTAAGCACAAAAGCTCTTCATTGTATAATGATATGTTAATCTTTGTAACTATAAAGTTTATTAATTATGTGCGATGATCTTCACTTAACTGGCATAAGAAAATCACATACGAGGGAATAGGAGCAGGAGTAGGATGAAGTTCAAAAAACCAGGTATGGCGGATTTCTGTGCATGGAGACAAAACCATGACTAAGAACTGATAGTTTTATCCTGTCCTTTCCATTAATTATTTGGCTGAGGTAGTAGGCTATGATTACTAGAGTTTTCGTTAACAATTTTTCCTTCCCCTAACTTTCTTTCTGTGAAGGTTTGGTATGGTTTTCTCTAATTCTTACTCTGTTTCCTCCACTAACTCCTGTGAAGCAACATTAATGTTACTATTAATGGTCGCTGAAACTATTGCAGCTACTCCTCACTACTACTCTCAGTTACTGGTCATTTACTGACTTCTATGGTGTGGAACTCTTATTGGAGCCCAGGTGACTTGTTTCTATGGCCAAGTCTAGTTTGGATGACTTAGCTAACTATGTCAGTGCACTTATGGGTGCAACCGAAGAGCTTATTTGGTAGAGAGTGGGCATCTTCACCATTGCAGACTCCTTGGGAGTCAGTACGAAAACCTTAAATTTTCCCTCTGGTGATTTGACAAATAAACTACCTACTCCAAATAACAAGAAGTTTGTCCATATGACCACTTTAACCGGTCTTCTTCCTGGACTATTTGATTATTCTCGACTAAAGGAGAAGGTTGCGACAATGAGAAGCCTGTCTGAGGTTATTAGGGAGACTGTCCCTCCCAGCACATAGAGAAGGGTGTGGAATCCATTGGGTCCTTCCGGGTGCAGACACAAACAACGGAAGGCCAACAAAGTCTTCAGGAAAATGGTACTGGGGTTGGATATTGGGCTCGAGGAGACAGTTAGGATGGAGATGTGTGGGTTAGTAGGCAGAGTTTCTTACAGTTATATGTGTAAGGTCTTTGTACCATTATGTTTCGAACAACATTGGGTGTCATTGATAGGTTATGCTCCAGATATTTTGTACCTAACCAAAGGATGGTTAGGTTTCATTTACAGAGCACATGAAGACCTATCTATCTTTTTGGAAAACTGGTGGGTTTTGGATGGCAATAGCCTAATACTAAAATAATAGAGGGCAGCTTTTGACACGACTACAAAGTACTTCCAGCAGCGCCATCTGTGGGTACTCTTACTAGGTTTACCCATCCATCTCTGGAACGAGGGTGCTTTAACGACGATTGTAAACTCACTCAGCACTTTCATCTTGGTGGATAAACAAAACCTTACAACCCCTGTTAGAAAAGTAGGGAGGATTTTGGTTGAAATGGACATCCATTGTGGGCTTCCAGAGGTATTAGAGATTAAATGGAGAGGCCGTAAGATTCTACACATGCTTGATTACCTCGACATACCTTTCAGGTGTAGCATCTGCCATAGTATGGGACACTTCCAAAAGGATTGTAATGGCTTTGGATTGTAGAAGATGATGCTAAGGACTCAATGGTTCACAGGGTTATATACAACTCACCCCCTGAAGATCATTCAGTAGATTTCAAGGCCTTTCACTTTTCAACGGAGGTCACCAGTCCACCGACACTAGCAGATACACTCTTGGGTAAGTTAAAACTCATATGTTTTACTCTATTTTCTACTTTATCGTTTTGGGGAAAGGAGGCACTAGATCCATATAGCTGGTTAAAACAAACCGCAACCAATGGTGAGGTGTCCACTGAGGTGAAAAAGGATCCTACTAGACCCACAGTGGTGGGGTCGGTTCAACAAGTGGATAAGGAATCTACTTCAGTTGTGAATTTGGGGGTTGAGTCTATTGTATTTTTTGGGAGTCACGCTCACACTACTGTCATTGGAAATGTATCTGACCAATCATTAGACCTAGATGACCCCTACCAGCCGAACACCTCCTAGCCTTTGACCTTTCACTTGCCCAAGGACTTTTCTTCTCTTCCTGGTTTTCGTGAACCGGAGGAAGTTGACTCATCTCTTACTACGGTCCTAGATTCCTTGATACCTTAAATTCATGACTCCACCTCTTCTGTTCCTTTACTTGTGTACTTGGGGAACTTTGTTTACCTCCCGTCAAGGTGGTGACGGGGCAAGAAAAGAATATGCCTGGTCTAGGGGCCTTGGTGTCGAATATTCACCAATAAAAACCAGAAGTGCAAGGAATAAATTGTCAGCTTCAACCTCCCTACAACCAAATATTGTTCCTCCTTCCACTGAGAGTGGGGCACTTAGAGCTATGAAATCCCTCGCAAGGGATAAATAATGATTTTTCTCTCCTTAAATATTAGAGGGATCAGGGGCTCCCTAAAATCTTCCTCTGTCCATCATCTATTGGATAGAACTCGCCCGGATATCCTGTTCCTATAGGAAACCTTGGTTCATGAACAAAAAACAAGAACATTTATGAATTGCTTGCGACCTTCCTGGGTATCATGTGTTGTTAATTCGATTGGTACCTCGGGAGGTATTTTGGTTACTTGGGATCCAAACAAACTCGATTTGGTACCTTACCTTTCATGTGGTGGCATTTTATTGATAGGGAAGTGCATAGCTAGAAAAAGGGAGCTCACTCTACTTAACATCTATGGCCCGTGTTTGGAGAGGAAAACGTTTTCGAAATCTGTGGCAGACAATGGTCTACTATCACACAAAAATATGATTATTGCAGGAGATTTGAATTTTACTGTCTCTATGGGTGAAGTATGGGGAGGATCAGCCCAAGCGAGACCTTTGGCAGGTTATTTAAAAACCTTGTTTCAATCCAAGAAATTAATTGACATTCAACCGGATAGATTAGTCCCAACCTGGAGGAATGGGCGAGTTGGGACAAGCTTTATTGCTAAGAGAATTGATATATTTTTTGTCTCTGAAGAGCTATTAACTAGTGTTGGACTATACAGATCCTGGGTGGAATACCCTTTTATTTCATATCATGCTCCGGTACTACTACAATTGGAGATCGACCCAGTCTACAAAGCCTATCCATTTAAATTAAATTCTTATTGCTTACTCGACAAGGATTTTAATGACCTAGTTCATAAGGTCTGTACTAATCAAAAATACTTATCTGAAGGCACTAGACAACGTAGATTAGTCTAGAAGCTAAAAGACCTGAAGAATCACATAAAACTATGGATAAGGGAAAAAAAATGCAAGAACTTAATGAAGCTGGAAAAGTTGGAAACATATATAAAATAAAATATTTTGCTAATGGCGGATGGAGCATCTTCCCCGAAAGTAGAAAGAAAACTTAGTTTCCTAGAACAAGAAAGATATAGTTTATTAAAAGCAAAAGAATAATTGTGGAGGCAACACAACAGGGCGATTTGGATACAAAGCGGTGACCATAATACTAAGTTTTTTCATCAATTCGCCTGTTACAGGAGAAACCACAAGCATGTATAGGATATTTTAGATGCCAATGGGATATGACACATTGGTCAGGAGGAAATAAAAGAAGAGGCATTGAATGATTTTAGTAACTTCTTTAAGGCTCGAGATCTTCATGCAACATCATTACAAGTCAGAATCGTGAGACTTCTCTCAACTGGTTAATGAAGAAGAAGCTAGCACTCTACATTTCCCAGCCAACATAGGAGAGATGAAAGAGGTTTTATCACTGTTCAAGAAAGATAAGAGTCCAGGGATCGATGGCTGGACAGTTGAGTTTTTCACACATTTCTTTGATTTAGTGGGAGTCGACCTCTTAGAGATGTTGGAGGAATCGAGAAAGAAAGGATTGATTGCAGGGGGGCTTAATTCCACATTTATAGCCCTTATCCCAAAATCAAATAAACCTGCTATCTTTGGAGATTCCAGACCTGTCTCCGTTTGCAACCTCTGTTACAAATTCATTTCCAAAATCATTGCAAATCGAATTAAACCGATCCTTTCCAAATCACTTTCAGCCGAACAACTTGGATTTTTGTAAGGTAGTCAGATACAAGAGGCCATTTCTACTGCACATGAATGCCTCCATAACATTAAAAAAAAGAGATTAAAATCACTTGTTATGAAGTTGGATCTTCATAAAGCTTATGATTTTATTGAATGGGATTTGTTAAGAATGATCTTAATACAAATAGGCTTTGGGATTCAACTTACCAATTGGATTATGAGTTGTGTTGTTTCCTCAATATTTTTTGTAATATTAAATGGTGAGGCTATGGATTTCTTCAGAAGCGGTCGAGGATTATGACAAGGGTGCCCGTTATCCCCCTTGCTATTCATATAGGTTTTGGCTGGTCTTAGCTTATTACTAAAAGAAATCAAAGAGGAAGGGAAGATAGTGGGCATAAAGGTATCCAAAATGATAAGAATCCTCCACATTTTCTTTGTGGATGACATATTAATCATGACCAATGCCACTTTAAGTGAATGGGTAGAAATTTATAGACTCATTAAATTGTTCTGCAAAGCTTCGAGTTTAAAGGTAAATGATAAAAAATAAACTGTTCTATATGAAGGGTTATCAGAAGTGGACTTAATTCCCTACAAGATAGTTCTTCCTTTTAACTTTACAGAAATATCTATTGGTTTTAGATATCTTGGTTATTATTTAACGACAGGGTTGCAAAAAATGTAGACTAGAACTGGTTGCTGACAAAGGTGGAGAAAACAATTGTTCTTTGGTGCAATAGATGGTTATCTTTGGGGGGACAATATATATTAATGAAATCAACTCTATAAAGTATTCCGATATATTGGATGTCATTGGCGACCATCCTCGGATTAGTATTAAATAAGATTAGGAGAATAATGTATAATTTCCTTTGGAAAAGTAACAAGGATTCTTTTCACTACCATCTCTGTAGGTGGGATTCACTGACAAAAACTAAGAAATACGGTGGATGGGGTTTCCGCAATATCTTCCACTTCAATAAAGCACTGTTCGCAAATACACTCTGGAAGGTATTAAAAAGGAATGGAATTTGGCATAATGTTATAAAAGACAAATATATTCCTTTATTCACTGTTACAAATTGGCTTAGATCGCCATCCTTCAATATGACAACAACTTCTAGAATCTGGAGCGACCTCTTAAAATCGGTACACCTGATCACACATTGCCTTAGTTGAATTCCCGGTTCGAGACATCTTGTTGCTCTAGGTAGAGACAAGATCCTGGGATTGGAAGATAGATCTTTTCTTTCTCCAACTCTATTATCCTTTTTAAGTTAGAAAAATATTACGGTTCTCTCCTAGGCTAGAAGGCTTCCAGAACAAAATTACCATACAACCAGCTGGTACAGAGACCTGGAACTGGGTCTTACGGGAACTTTGGCTACAGAATGGGAACAATTCTGTATGGCTCCTATTAGTTCAGGCGCCTCCATTCAAGACCGTGATGATTCTTTGATATGGACTGATGGCAACACTTAAGGGTCCCTTACAGTAAAAAATGTCTATATGGCTCTTCTTTCTACCCAGAGGTGCCCGAGAATTGATGGCCGGAGACAAAAAATCTGGAAATGGGAAATTCAACTCAAAATAAAATTGTTCATCTGGTTGGCAGCCGAGGAAAAAATATTAACCTCGGATATTCTTCAACAAAAAGGTTGGGATGGCCCAAGCCGATGTCAATTATGCAAGAATGAAAATGAAATTATTAGCCATATCTTCATAAAATGCATCTTCACAAAAACTATATGGGCAAGAATTAATGCTATTCTGAAATACAAAAGTGTTTGGACAAGAATTTCAATGTTGGATTGTTTTAAATCTTGGACAAAGGACAAGTCTGTCTCTTCTTATCTACCTGCCCTTATCTGTTGGTATATATGGATTGAGAGGAACTCGACAACTTTTGAGAAAACTTCTCCTTCTATCCTCTCGATGGTTACCAAAAATCTTGGATCCTTTAGAAGATTCCAAGTTACCCAACTTATACAAGTTCGAGCATGTTTAAGCTCTCAACACGCTGAAAATACACTTGCATGTTTCGATGGGGTTGTACAATCAGGTGGCAAACTTTGTGGAGTGGGGGGAGTAATAAAATCATCAGATTTATCAGTTTATAAATGGTAATGAATTGTGGTGAAGGAACAAATACAAAATCAAAACTTCTGGGTGTTTGGGAAACTTTGACACTGGCAACACACTTGTCAATTCAAAAACTTCAGGTTCTGGGAGATTCTAAGGTGGTCATTGATTGACTAGCTAAGAAAGGTAGACTACAAACTAGAGCTATCGAGGGTTGGAAACTCAAAATTCTGGAATTAATAAAATAATTTCATGAGATTAGTTTCCAACACATTTACAGGGACCACAACAAGGAGGCAGACATTTTATCAAAGCAAGCACTTCAAGAACCCGAAGGCAGAATCACTTATTACAATTGGTTAAATGTTACTGAAGGTCCCAAGAGGCACATCTTCCTTTTCTAGCTCCGGTCCTTTTAATTTTCAAATTTTGGCAAAGCTCCATTTTTGGCCTTTTTGTTTATCTTCCTTATATATTGGATATGTAATCAATATTTAAGCCACATCTGAGCTAGTACTGTGTAATTTCCATTTTTGCTCCTAATCTAGAATATGACAACAAAGAGGTATAAGGATTGTTATATCTCAAAGTATTTTTGAACAAGCACCTCCATGGAAAGTCACTACAAGATTTTCTGTATGGTCTTTGAAGATGTAAAAAAATATATTTTACTAATATAATTGAGCAAATTTTTAATTGGAAAAAAAGTGACATAAAAAAAATTTGCATGCTCATTAATTTTTAATTTGTTGGCATTTAAAATTCATTAATTTACTTAAAATTAAATTACAATTGAAAGTAATGGTTTTATATATGGGATTAAAGTTAAATGTTATTAGAATGTATATAATTTCATTAAAAGTGATAGTAACTTTGACTATGACCATAAGGGATATTGTTTTTTTTACACATATTAAAACTACCTTTTGATCTTGAAGTAAGAGCTAAAACTAGTTATGATTGGTTAAGAGTTCATCTTTTTCAAAAGTATGAAAACTGGTAAATGACCCAAGACCCAAAAACATTTAATAAGAGTGAAAGTCTAATCCTTTATGACCCACCAACAATTATTTCAGGTGACATAGCTTTCCTTAAATAACAATGATGAGTCAACGCACGTTCATAAATAGTAATCAATAATAACTACCCTCTATATTAATTAACTACTAGATTATAATAAATTTTATCATCTTCGAAAAAAAATCAAAACAAAAATCGAAAAAAAATCAAAACAAAAATAAAACCTTACATTATTAAGGTTCACATATGAGTCACAACACACAACACTTGGGTTTTTTTGGTTACATACTTTTGCCCAATCTCTTGGGGTCGTTTGCTATTTCTTCATTGTTTTTTCATATCTCAATCGCATTATGGTTAGCATAATGTTGACATGAAGGGAGTTGTACAATGATATTGAGCCTTTGTGGACTCCACTTTGTTTGACTATGTCATTTTCATTGTTTGTTATATCACATTCCTTGGATACATGTGTTCGAGATTATAGGGTCAGTATTAACATTGTTATCTTCAAAGGTTAGGAGTAGAATAAGAAATTTCAATATGAAATAAGATTTTAATATAAAAATATATTAAATTCATTATATTATATAAATAATAATTATATATTAAAATTAATATATAAAATTTGATATTAAAAAATATTACAAATAAATTATATAGAGAGATAAATTATATATAGAGAGAGTGTAACAAATTTCTAAAATAAGTACTTAAATTGTGTAAATATAAATTAAAGTGTAAGTGAGAATCAAATATAAATTAATTGTATAAATTTTTACTAATTTATTAATTGGGTTTAGCTTAAGTGGTTGGAAGGATTGACTATTAACCTTTTCACTTAAGTTCAATTCTTGCAAGTGACATGTTGAACTCTTAAATGAGAATATTATTGTAATGGATTTGAGTATGTTCGGTCTCGTGCCCTGAAGATTCTAATATTTACCTTGGGTGCTATCTTTGAAATAACGATAAGTATTCCTAAATACTTTAATTCAAACCCCAAAAAATACATAGTGTAAAGTCAATGTAATTAAGACCCTAAAGATTCTAATATTTACCTTGAGTGTTATCTTTGAAATAAGGAGAAGTGTTCCTAAATGTTTTAATTCAAACCCTAAAAAAGACATAATATAAGGTTAATGTGATTGATATGTGGATGAAACTACATGCAAATCATTGATGAACTAAACATTGTAGTGAAAATTTAACATTACAAAAAAGTTTGACCCCTTTCTTGTAAATAAAAAGTTCACTCAAGATAGAAAAAAGAATAAGAGGAACACATATGGTTTGAATTAAAAATAAGAGGGTTGCACACATATGTGTACAATTTGTTATATAAACAAGGCTACATGGTAGCAAATACCTGCCGAAGTTTGAATACATAAAAACAATGCGGAAGTTTGAATACATAAGAACAATGTAAGAGAGCAATATATTGTTAATGGTATGTACAATTACATTCAAAAAATAAAATGAAAATGTTATTTAAATGCAATGGACACAGCTTCACATTCACAGCATTCCAGAGGCTACTCACAATTTTTTAACAGTAGCTTTCTGTTTATTGGATCATTGTGTCACTGCTTCTCCTGCAACTCTGCTACCCTTTAAATCCATTAATTGCGAATCACGATGGAACAACCTCCATTAATTTTGAATCCCGATGGAACCACTGAAGGCGCAGAAGTGACAACACGAACCCACATGTGATTTGTGACTTGGAAATCGAGATCGTGATTTGTCAGTTTGACTACATGACATACCCTTTAAAATTCCGCCCTTCTTGTGAAATTTTAAATTTTACTATACATTTCTCAAAAAACTAGCCAAAAAAAAAGTAACATTTTTTTTACGGGTACATTTAAACATTTGTACTTAGCACCCAACATCTTTGTCATGTCAAACTGGCAAATTCATTAATTGTGTAATTAATTTTATACATTGAATAACGTGAAGCCTGCAATAACACATCAAAGATATTAGCCAATGAAATTTTAGAAAAATATGTTTTTTTATTATTTAAAAAAATATATTTATTGATTTCCTATGTTAGACATTGAATATAGCACATAAATTTTAAATCAACGATAAACTAATAGAGAGTCAAAGGCAAACTCATTGCTATAGTCCCAAGCCTTTGACAGGGACTAATAAGATCTAAGCAACTTTACTACCCATTATACATGTTTATGTTTAAAATGATTTACCATTTCAAACTTTAATATCTTCTCATTTCCATATTATATATATTATTTAGATCTGTTATTCATTTTAAATTACTATTATTTAATATAAACAACTACTCACATAAAACTTTTTCGATGTCTACTAATTAATCTTTAACACACAACCTTAATCACATCTCTTTGGTCCAACACATTTCTTTCCTGTCAAGCTGTAAAGTGGACTTCTTTGTTTTTCTTTTTGGATAAATATAAATGTTCTAAGATTTGGACGACCTTTTCAGATTATCTCACTAAAATTCGGTTATAGATAAATTGCTAAATTAACATTTTTCCGAAAAATGCATTCAATATCCCCAAGAAATCTTTGTTACAACTGAAGTTTACAATATCTAACTCTTAAAATCTAAGATTCTAATAATTCGTAACAGAATTTGAGGAAAAAATGATGATGAATTATCAAAATCGAATCAGGTTGTCTGTTCTCTTTTCCCCACAGCTATGGAATGCGCCTGACTTCTCTAATTTTTTATAATTTCTGAGACAGACGCCATTAGTCAAAGATTTTATTGCCACGGGTTTTGTCTCAGAGCATTAATTGTGGAGTCGAAAATCTATTTAAGAAACCCTAAGGCTCGTATCTCAGGGTAGCATATCAGGCTTTTAATGGCAACAACGTACAATCCAAGGAACGTCTTTTTCTTAAAAGTCAATAAAATTTACTTCGAAGTAATGAGACCGTATGTACACATTTATGAACCGCCCGCACCTTGGCAATAAGACTTTCATTTGAATAGCCAATGGGATTTTGCCAAAAACATATTTTAAATAATTGAAATAAATAAAAAAAATTAATTGTTAAAGTGTAACATTAGAAAACCATATAAATTTTTGGTCAACAGGTAAATTAATGGGTAGTTAATGGTGAACTCATCACTATATACCAGCCTATCGGCAGGTATAATAAAAAAGATGAAGAAATTTATCTATCATTTATATTTATCCATTTGCACTTTTGGATGAGTAGGAAAGTGAACACTTTTTTCTGTGTGTATGTTTTAATAGACATAGATGATTGGGTATTATTTTACAAATTTATTATATAACAAGATGCATCAATGAAATATATCTAGTTTTCAAATAAGATTGGAAGGAAGTGTTAATTGAGTTTAGCTTGAGTGTTTATGGGATGGGGTGTTATCCTTCCTATCTTTGTTGTATATTTGTAAGTGACATGTTGAGTTCATAATGAGTATATTGTTGTAACCACTTTGAGCCATGTTGTTGACCAAACTTTGTGCCTTGAAGAATATAGGGTTTACCCTAGGTACCATCCTCGAAATGAGAGGA
This sequence comes from Picea mariana, assembly GCA_032191745.1. Taxonomy (NCBI): domain Eukaryota; kingdom Viridiplantae; phylum Streptophyta; class Pinopsida; order Pinales; family Pinaceae; genus Picea; species Picea mariana. Next base: position 102,879 of record JASDQU010010376.1, on the reverse strand, counting down.
AATGTCCAAAGGTTTTCCCTAAATCATATTACCTAACAAAAAAAAACATTAAAAAGAATAGTTGTACTTGGTGAATGTGGATTGTAAACCCAATGCTTTGTCTCGTTCAACATCTCATTCTCTCATTTATTTTCTAGACTTCCTTCCTCTTGTAATTGATAGAGAGTTAATTGACTTAACTATATATGTGTATGTGAGAGTCCTAAAATCATACCCTATGGGTTGGGGGAGCATTTGTCCTTTGTAACCATGGTTCCTCCTCTAAATTTAATGTTTTTCTATTTTGTTTATATTTTTTCTTTATTTTATTAACTTTTTATTTGTTGGTTTTTTTTTTTAACTCATCTTCCTATTATTGGTAATCCAAGTTCTTGTTATGTAATTTCTGCTCTTTCTCATTCAAAGCAACAAAACGATGTGTTGAGATTGAATCCTACATAAACGATGTGTTGAGATTGAATCCTACATA
>JASDQU010010376.1:86666-102390 GCA_032191745.1 Picea mariana | reverse complement strand
TGTAAAGTCAATGTAATTAAGACCCTAAAGATTCTAATATTTACCTTGAGTGTTATCTTTGAAATAAGGAGAAGTGTTCCTAAATGTTTTAATTCAAACCCTAAAAAAGACATAATATAAGGTTAATGTGATTGATATGTGGATGAAACTACATGCAAATCATTGATGAACTAAACATTGTAGTGAAAATTTAACATTACAAAAAAGTTTGACCCCTTTCTTGTAAATAAAAAGTTCACTCAAGATAGAAAAAAGAATAAGAGGAACACATATGGTTTGAATTAAAAATAAGAGGGTTGCACACATATGTGTACAATTTGTTATATAAACAAGGCTACATGGTAGCAAATACCTGCCGAAGTTTGAATACATAAAAACAATGCGGAAGTTTGAATACATAAGAACAATGTAAGAGAGCAATATATTGTTAATGGTATGTACAATTACATTCAAAAAATAAAATGAAAATGTTATTTAAATGCAATGGACACAGCTTCACATTCACAGCATTCCAGAGGCTACTCACAATTTTTTAACAGTAGCTTTCTGTTTATTGGATCATTGTGTCACTGCTTCTCCTGCAACTCTGCTACCCTTTAAATCCATTAATTGCGAATCACGATGGAACAACCTCCATTAATTTTGAATCCCGATGGAACCACTGAAGGCGCAGAAGTGACAACACGAACCCACATGTGATTTGTGACTTGGAAATCGAGATCGTGATTTGTCAGTTTGACTACATGACATACCCTTTAAAATTCCGCCCTTCTTGTGAAATTTTAAATTTTACTATACATTTCTCAAAAAACTAGCCAAAAAAAAAGTAACATTTTTTTTACGGGTACATTTAAACATTTGTACTTAGCACCCAACATCTTTGTCATGTCAAACTGGCAAATTCATTAATTGTGTAATTAATTTTATACATTGAATAACGTGAAGCCTGCAATAACACATCAAAGATATTAGCCAATGAAATTTTAGAAAAATATGTTTTTTTATTATTTAAAAAAATATATTTATTGATTTCCTATGTTAGACATTGAATATAGCACATAAATTTTAAATCAACGATAAACTAATAGAGAGTCAAAGGCAAACTCATTGCTATAGTCCCAAGCCTTTGACAGGGACTAATAAGATCTAAGCAACTTTACTACCCATTATACATGTTTATGTTTAAAATGATTTACCATTTCAAACTTTAATATCTTCTCATTTCCATATTATATATATTATTTAGATCTGTTATTCATTTTAAATTACTATTATTTAATATAAACAACTACTCACATAAAACTTTTTCGATGTCTACTAATTAATCTTTAACACACAACCTTAATCACATCTCTTTGGTCCAACACATTTCTTTCCTGTCAAGCTGTAAAGTGGACTTCTTTGTTTTTCTTTTTGGATAAATATAAATGTTCTAAGATTTGGACGACCTTTTCAGATTATCTCACTAAAATTCGGTTATAGATAAATTGCTAAATTAACATTTTTCCGAAAAATGCATTCAATATCCCCAAGAAATCTTTGTTACAACTGAAGTTTACAATATCTAACTCTTAAAATCTAAGATTCTAATAATTCGTAACAGAATTTGAGGAAAAAATGATGATGAATTATCAAAATCGAATCAGGTTGTCTGTTCTCTTTTCCCCACAGCTATGGAATGCGCCTGACTTCTCTAATTTTTTATAATTTCTGAGACAGACGCCATTAGTCAAAGATTTTATTGCCACGGGTTTTGTCTCAGAGCATTAATTGTGGAGTCGAAAATCTATTTAAGAAACCCTAAGGCTCGTATCTCAGGGTAGCATATCAGGCTTTTAATGGCAACAACGTACAATCCAAGGAACGTCTTTTTCTTAAAAGTCAATAAAATTTACTTCGAAGTAATGAGACCGTATGTACACATTTATGAACCGCCCGCACCTTGGCAATAAGACTTTCATTTGAATAGCCAATGGGATTTTGCCAAAAACATATTTTAAATAATTGAAATAAATAAAAAAAATTAATTGTTAAAGTGTAACATTAGAAAACCATATAAATTTTTGGTCAACAGGTAAATTAATGGGTAGTTAATGGTGAACTCATCACTATATACCAGCCTATCGGCAGGTATAATAAAAAAGATGAAGAAATTTATCTATCATTTATATTTATCCATTTGCACTTTTGGATGAGTAGGAAAGTGAACACTTTTTTCTGTGTGTATGTTTTAATAGACATAGATGATTGGGTATTATTTTACAAATTTATTATATAACAAGATGCATCAATGAAATATATCTAGTTTTCAAATAAGATTGGAAGGAAGTGTTAATTGAGTTTAGCTTGAGTGTTTATGGGATGGGGTGTTATCCTTCCTATCTTTGTTGTATATTTGTAAGTGACATGTTGAGTTCATAATGAGTATATTGTTGTAACCACTTTGAGCCATGTTGTTGACCAAACTTTGTGCCTTGAAGAATATAGGGTTTACCCTAGGTACCATCCTCGAAATGAGAGGAAATGTCCAAAGGTTTTCCCTAAATCATATTACCTAACAAAAAAAAACATTAAAAAGAATAGTTGTACTTGGTGAATGTGGATTGTAAACCCAATGCTTTGTCTCGTTCAACATCTCATTCTCTCATTTATTTTCTAGACTTCCTTCCTCTTGTAATTGATAGAGAGTTAATTGACTTAACTATATATGTGTATGTGAGAGTCCTAAAATCATACCCTATGGGTTGGGGGAGCATTTGTCCTTTGTAACCATGGTTCCTCCTCTAAATTTAATGTTTTTCTATTTTGTTTATATTTTTTCTTTATTTTATTAACTTTTTATTTGTTGGTTTTTTTTTTTAACTCATCTTCCTATTATTGGTAATCCAAGTTCTTGTTATGTAATTTCTGCTCTTTCTCATTCAAAGCAACAAAACGATGTGTTGAGATTGAATCCTACATAAACGATGTGTTGAGATTGAATCCTACATAGTAAATAACTTGAGGAAAAGGTGCATGTGCTTCTTTCTTGTAACAATGTGCATTGACTATTCGTTTAAGAAGCAAAATTTTGTATTTAAATTTATTATAAAAAATAACATAATTGTAACAATGAGTATTAATTATTTTTATATGAATATATTCATATAATTGTAACAATGAGTATTAATTATTTTTATATGAATATATTCATATAAGAAGGAAAATTTTATATTTAAATTTATTATAAAAAATATTATAATTTTAAAATAATTATGAGGAAATTTTGAAAAAAGTACTTCCTTCGCTTTAACTATATTTTATCAAATTCACTTGAAATTTTCACATGATTTCAATTATTTAATTACAAGGAATAATAAAACGAAACTTCGATGGTTTAACTTTAGTAAGGAACCGAAAAAACCATGTTAGCCACTATTAATAAAAAATCATATTACATGATGATTCGCCTTACACCATGTGAGACATTATTGGATTTCGATTGTTGATAAGGCATCTTGTTTCAAAGTATGTGGGGTAGCACGTAGTAAGAAGGGACGAGTTAAGTCTTTGTAACTTGTTTGACAAACAAGTGGGACATGGCGTTGTAAGAAGGCCACTTTTATAGACAACTTAAGAATCTTTGACTTATCATCACCGACAATATGCTGACTTAAGAGCTGTATTAGATAATACTTTTACACTTGTGACATAACACACATTATTGCCTTTTCACTCTGATTATAAACATTATGTTTTTCATGGCTAAATTGGGTTAATTTATGCACTACGCTTTCCATATAATGTACTAGTAATGTTGTTATTTCCAGGGTATGCTCCTTCTTAGAACTCCATGGTTATTGTTTTTTCGTAGTAGTTAAAATATTAGGTCTTCCATATAATTTCTATCGGAGGTGGTGTTGTGATTGAGGAGAAATGGTAGCAATGGATAAGGAGTGTCTATTAGGGTTTGATGTTGAAGCATAAGCTTAGGGTTAGACTAGTAAGGTAGGAGGTGGCAAGTAATGAACCTATGGCGAAGGGATTGGCAAGCACAATGGCAAGTAAGGAAGCAAGGCTAGAGGTAATGTCAGAGGTAATGAAAGCAAGGAACCCATGAGTCAAACAAACCCCCCCCCTCATTCACAGATGTTTTATTAAGGGAGGAAGAAAAGGATAAGGTAATATGGGGTGCAAGAAAAGAGAAGGTTGATACTATGGATACATGTGCAGAGCAATAGAGAAATGACAAGATTGCTATATATCCAAGCAATAAAAACAAGATCACACCCAGAGGATGCCTATGTAAGGCAATCGAAAACTCTAAATATGAAGTTACACTTACTGGGTTTGAGGGTTACATACAGTATATGAAAGATCATGCAGTCATGGGGAAGTTCATGGGAGTTTTTCCCTCAACAAAGGCTCTAATCTAGGGGAAACCCAAAGAGCAGGTGGATCTGAAGCTAGGGTCCAAAGGTTTCTTTATTTCCATTTTCACAAGTGTTGAAGATGGAGTAAGGGTCTTTAATGAAGTTCCATACTTCTTTAATTTTGTAGTATCACATCTAAGGCTTTGGATGGAGAAATTTATCCTCGAAAAAGGAAGATTTCATGGCAGCTCAATGTGGATTCGGTTATACTCGCTCCCTCAATAATTCTGGGATGAAGAAACGTTGGGGTGGATAGGAAATATGCTAGGATGCTTTGTCAAAACCTTAGAAATCACGAGAACAAGTAGATATATTGTTTATGCAATAAGTTATGTTTATATGCATGTTTCAGGAGCTCTCTCAGAATCTATTTGCATCATCTTCCAAGATTCAAAATGGTTACAAACCCTAGACTACAAGACATACCTTTTTGTTGTAGGAAATGCCACAAGCACAAAATGTTTTTTAGGGAATGCCCTCTAAATGCCACAACTAACCTCAAGAAGTAGGAGGAAGGGGCTGGCAAGGAGGGTTTTGTTAAGGTTCCAAGCAAAAGAATGTTTGGAAAAAAAAAAACATTCTACCCAAGCAACCAACAATAACTCCAAAGTAACTAATAGTTTTTAGTCTTTAGTAGAAGAATAAGATCCCACACAGATAAAATCAAGAGTGGAAGCATCAAAATCTAGGGAGAAGATGCCTCCCAAAACCAACCTAAGAAAGGAAACGCACAAAAAAAATGAGTCAAGACTAGAACCAATTGAGAGAACTTCAGAAGGAAATCTAGATCTAGAAATGGGCAATGAGGAAGAGGACAAATCCTATTCAGAGGGGGAGGAGTCAGAACAAACATAGGATATGAACTTTGTAACACACTTGACCCCCTTATCCTCACTTAGGCTGATGGGGTGTCCAAATTTATCTTCTTCCAATCCCTTCATCTCTCGAAATAAAACTCCCAGATGGATTCAGTTCGCCGAGAGCCTTCCAATGACTGTATCCATGCTTAAAACCAAACTCTAGATCCAAAGATACAACCTCCCAAAGTTTTCCAGACTCTCTTGGTCTAAATCCACCTCACTGCCACGTGGCGTTTACATTGCACCTTGTCACTTGTGCCATTAGATGTGGCACTGACATGGTGCCGATGTGGCACCTGCCCAACTCATCGTTTCGAGTTTTCTATCCAAATGGTTGTTTCCTTCTTCAAAGACCAACTGCCAACAATCATTAACCGTTCCAACCACCTCTGTGACGTCTTTTACTAGGTACGTGACTCCATATAGATCTGGTATGTTGGTAGGTGTTTATCCATGCTTTGCAAGCATAAGATCATTTGTTAAACAACCTCCATATTTTCTTCACAAAACATCCTAGTTCCACCTTACCCAATCACTCAATCAATTCCCTGCTTCATCAATTCCCATTTGTGTATCATGGTTGGTACTTTCAAGGTTGTTCCCTCTCAGTCAGTGGTTTGGTGTTTTCATTAAATCAAAACATAATTACATGCTTCATAAACATACTTATATGACGTCTTAAGCATAATTATTGTCTTGGGGAAAAACATGGTGTTACATTCCCCTCCCCCTTAAAATAAACATCGTCTTCATTGTTTAAAACACCATGTATGCACAATTATATAGAAAAAAAAAATGGGTATGCCAATCTCATGGCATCTTCCAATTCCCATGTAGCTTCATCTGCTCCAAAGTGCTTCCATTGCACCTTGACTTGCACAGTCGCTCGATTCCGGAGCATTGTTTCTTTCCTGTCCAGGATGCATTAGGGTTCAGGTTGGAATTCTCCCTCTAGTTCCACCTGCATTACAGTCCAATCAGTAACATGATTAGAATCATGTACATATTTCTTTAACAAAGACACATGTAATACATTATGAGCTCTAATAGTAGGTGGTAAAGCAAGTTTGTATGCTACCATTCTTATGAAGGTCTCTTCGAATGGCTGGTCATGCCCTTTGTCTTAACAAATGCACCAACCACTTTCATGAGGTTGATGGATGATGTATTGAGACCCTTCACCAACTCTTTTGTGGCAGTATATTTGGATGACATCCTCATCTTCAATAGAACTTGGGAGGAGCATATGCAGCATATTTTGCAGGTTTTGAGCACTTTGCGGCAGCACAAGCTATAGTTGAACTTAGAAAAATTCTCCTTTGGCATGAACAAGGTCCAATACTTGGGATACATTGTTGATGAGCATGGGGTACATGTTGATCCAGTTAAGATCCAAGTCATCCGTAACTGGCCAGCCCCAACCGCACTAACTGAGCTTCAGAGCTTCTTGGGACTGGACAACTTCTACTGACGATTCGTGTTGGGATTCTCCCATATTGCATGGCCCCTCAGCCAAATGACCAAGGGCGGTGGCAGGGAAAAGTTCGTGTGGGGGAAGGAACAACAATGAGCATTTGATGATCTGAAGCATTGCTTGTGCTCAGCTCCAGTACTCTCCTTATCCGATATACAACAATTGTTCGAGATTGATACTGATGCATCCGAATATGCTATAGGCGCAGTTCTCACTCAACACGATCATCTGGTAGCATACCACAATGAGACACTCTCAGATACTGTCTGGAAATACCCCACCTATGATAAGGAAATGTATTCCATTGTATAAGTCTATAGTCAATGGAAACATTACATTCTGGGAAAGGAGACAATCATCCACACTGATCACAAGCCTCTGCAGTTCATATAGGCACAGGGGAAGCTGCAGAACGACTGCCATTAGAAGTCGTCCACCTACGTGTAGTAGTTCCATCTCAACATCAAGTATAAGACAGGGAGCACATATCGTGTCATTGACTGCCTTAGTCGACCTCCCGTGGATGCACTCAACACCATGCTCCATTCATGTGGACATGAAGCATCTGAGTGGCCCCAACTTTATCAACAGAATCCAGACTTCGCCACCACCTATCAACTCTTGGGTACAAGAGCGAATGTCACCGATTTTCACATTTAGGACTGACTATTATGCCATTCAAGCTATCTCTATGTTCCTACAAGTGAGTGCGCAAAGCTGATTTGGGAGGCTCACTACAGTCATATGGTAGGACATTTTGGCGTGGAGAAAACTGTGGTCGTTCTACAGAAACATTTTTATTGGCCAAAACTTCGACAAGACGTCAACAAGTATATAAGATCTTTCACTGCCTCTGCCATTGCCAAGCCATCCATCAAGAAGAAAGGCTTATACACCCCTCTTCCTACTCTCAAGAGGCCTTGGGAATCCATCTCGATGGATTACATGTCTGGACTTCCATCCACCAAGCAAGGCAATGATTGCGTATTTGTGGTAGTTGATTGGTTTTTGAAGATGGCCATCCTCACAACCTACAAGAAGAGCATCACATCGGTAGATACTGCTAATATTTTCTTCGAACGCGTGTGGGTCCATTTTGGGATACCACATAACATCATCTCCGATCGGGACAACAGGTTTCTCAACACATTTTGGTTGAGTCTCTGGTCAATGTTGGACACCAAGCTCACTAAATCCATTGCTTTCCACCCACAAACCGACGACCAAACAAAGGTTGTCAATCGGACGATTGTGCACATCCTGCGCATGTACAACTCTAAGCATCCACGTACATGGGATGAGAGTCTTCCCTATGTTCAACACAGCTACAACATAATTCTCTATAGCTCCATCGATTATAGCCCATTTCAGGTGGGGCTGGGATTCCAACCCTTGGGTCACATTGATGTTGCACTACCTTTTGCAACCACATAGGCATAATCTTCCCATGTTTAGTTTGAGGCCAATAAAGCCACCCGATTCATTGAGTGGATTCAACACATCCACCAACAGGTCCATGATATTTTGCAGAAATCCAATGCTAAGTACAAGCAGCGACACGATAAACACAAGGTACCGCACTAGTTTCAGGTGTGAGACAAGGTCTAATTACATTTGCAGAAATAGCACCTTACAGGGCCCCATCAGAAGCCCCACCTGCTACGCTATGGGCCTTACACTATCACCAAGGCTATGGATAACAATTCTTTTGATCTCAACACTCCACCCTTCATTGGCTTGCACCCGTTGTTCAATGTGGACATCCTTATTCCATATTTTCCACCACTATTGGACACCTCAGAGATCGTAAAACAATTGACACCAACAGATCTCAACCCTAACTACATGGAACATGCATCCACTAATCATATAGTGGACACTTAGGTCAAGGGCACTTGCCAACAGAGGATCCAGCCTTATCGGGTTTTCAAGGCAGAGAAGCTCCTACACCAAGGCAAGTGGTTCACCTGGGATAAATTCAATAGAAGTTTCCTCACCTGATGGGGCAAATCAATGCAATGGAGACCATTTCTTCCTAAGGGGGGAGGACTGATCCAGGTGGACATTGGTGGCCACCCTCCTATTCCAACTAGCTCCTCTTGACATTTTTTAGTTCAACATGTTCTTCTGTACTTCTTTGTAATTGTGGGTTCTACACTTCCAGAGATATCTGAATCACTACACATCTTCTAGGTGGAGACTGGTGGCCTCCCACCTAATCCAACTGGATTGTTTTGGAAGTTTTCATGTCAACACATATTTATGCACTTCCAGGGCCGTTTTGGGGCCCTAAACAATGTTTTTTTTGGCTTTCCATAGAGTTTGATGACATAATGTGTAGTTCTCGAAAAGTCCTTTCCAACGATCTATCATGCACCTAAAACAAAGGTCATATGCAAAATTTACGACCTCGAGAAGTTGAGGTACCAACTTACCCATAGGGGCCCACATAACTTTTGGCGTTTCACCTCCTAGGGCTAGGTTTTTGGATGTCTAGGGTTTTGGCATTCATGAGTAATGTTAAAAAGGCCTCTGGAGCCTCACTGTAATCATTCTGCTCAGATGGATGCGCGTAGCAGCCACATCTCTTCTCAGATATAATTACCACCATTCGAGCAAGTTGTTTTCAGTTCTGCAGTTTTATAGTTTCATCCTATTTCATTTATTCAATAGAATTTTTTGTTCATTGGATATCTGTTGTTGTTCTTCGTATCTCTATGTTATTTTATTTAGTCTATTAGTTAGTTCATTCCGCTCATAAATTTGGATCAACATATTCAAGGAATGCACGATTGTTGCTAACTCTAGATCGTGAGTAAGATACTTCTGCTCATGCTCACTTAATTTTCGTGATTCGTAAAAAATAACCTGTCCTTCTTGCATGAGAACTCCATTAAGTCCTTCTTTTCAAGCATCTATGCAAACCAAGAAATCATTTTCTGGGTCCGCGATCTTTAGAACAGGGGAATTAGTTAATAGATGATTCAACTACTGGAAGCTATCTTCACACTCTGGTGACCATATGAATTTATTCCCCTTCCTCTGCAATGTAGTAATAGGGTTACCGATATTGGAAAATCCCTTTATGAACCTCCTGTAATATCCAACCAATCCCATGAAGGATATTACTCCTGTCACATTTCTGGGGGCAGGCCAATCCATGATTTCCTTGATATTTTTGGGGTCCACTTCCACTCCTTCAGTTGATATTATGTGGCCTAAATACTAGATTTCTCTTTGGAAGAAATCACACTTGTTGAACTTAGCATATAAAGGGTGTTATCTTAACACATGTAACACCATTATGAGATGTTCTTTATGCTCCTCTCAATTCTTGGAATACACCAAAATGTCATCCACAAACACTAAGACAAACTTGTCTGAATATTTGTTGAGCACACTATTCATCAATCACATGAATGTAGCTGGTACATTTGTAATCCCAAATGGCACCACAACAAACTCATAGTGCCCATACCTTGTCCTAAAGGTTGTCTTGTGGATGTTCTCATCCTTGACTCTGATTTGGTGATATATTGACTTTAGATCAATCTTTGAGAAAACTACAGCTCCTCTAAGTTGATCAAAGAGATCATCTATCCTGGGCAAAGGATATTTGTTCTTGATGGTCATCTTGTTCAACTGCTTATAATTGATTGCATAGTCTCAAGGTACCATCTTTCTTATTTACAAACACAGATGGTGCTCTCCATGGAAACACACTCGGCCTTATGTAACCCTTATCCAACATTTCATTCAACTGCACTTTCAGCTCCACCAACTCTGGCATGTTCATTCTGCAAGGCACTTTTGATGTTGACACTACTCCAGGCACAAGATTTGTTGAAAAATCAAGATCTCTTTTGGAAGGAAATCCAGACACCTCTTCTGGAAACACATCTCTGAACTCCCATAGTACAGGGTGATATTCAACCTTCATCTCCTTTCTTTCTGTTGAGTCAAGCACTTGTATATCATACAAGTGGCACCTTCTTCTACTAAACTTCTTGAGTTGCAACACTAATATTTACCTTATTGAAACTGGCTTCCTAATGCCTTGCAAAATCCTTGCATTGCCTTTCTCATCTTCACATTCCAAATTTTTCTCATAACAATTTAATTTTTCCTTATGGGAAGCTAACTAATCCATACCCATCAACACATCATATGAGCCTAGGGGTAGGATATTCAAAACTTCCCAAGTCTGAAGTCCATCCATTTTAATTGGACATGCTTCAACTATCTCAACCACTTTCCTCTTTGTTCCAGTGGCTAATTGAACCAACCATGCTTTCACATGCTTCTTTTTCTTTAAGGAACATGCCTCAACCAATTGAGGTGAAATACAACTAAGGTTAGATCCTGGGTCAATTAAAATAGAGACAGATTGTTCAGTAATAACACCTTCCAATTCCAACATAGAGGTTTGGTGGTCTGCTTGTCGATTCTCTACAACTGCATAAATTCTTGAAACACTTCTGGATACATTGTTGATTGTAGCTGCCTCCTACACATTATACACCTTGTGATTGTCATGCTCTCGGTGGGGACAATCCCTCAATATATGTGGCTCTCCAAACCTCCAGTGTTGAAAACGTCCTTTCTTTGGCTCCTCTGCTCTTTATCTTGCCTGCTCTGTTGGCTTGTTTCCACTCTAGGACGAGAAATTTTGTTGATGCACACTTTGGCTTCGCTGACCCAACTATGTAACTTTCTTGGAATTCCTGGGTGGAAAGGATTTGAGTCCTTTCTTTTGGAACTTACTCTGCTCCCTCCTCTTCCAGTCCTTTGAAGGCTCTTGCTTATGCTTAGACTGATCATAACAACACTTGGCCTTCCAAATAGTGTCCTCCAACGTTTTGGGTTTGTCAAATTCAATTTGATCTTGGTAGGACTATGGAAATCCACTTAGAAAATGTTGGATTCTCTCCTTCTCATCCTTGAGGTAGGGGAGCCCATGAATCTCTTGGCAAATGCATCCATGGTAAATTTTCTGAACTTAAATTCATGGAATTCCTTGATTTTGTCTTCATAATACGTTTTCGATAGGTAAGCCTTACAAAAAAATTTCTCAAATTGTTTCCATGTCAGTTTTCTTTCATTTAGCCCTTTGATTTCCTAGGGGTCTTCCCACCAAATGGAAGCCTCTCTATTCAAGTTAAATATGACAATCCTTTCCTTGGTTTTGTTGGAATAATTGTGTACCCGAAAGTACTTCTTCAACCCAAACAACCATGATGCGAATACTTCTCCTTTCTTTATCTCTCCATCAAAGGTAGGTGGCTTAGCCTTCTTGAATTCCTCAATTAGATAACTCTGAGAATTCTTCCTCTTTCTCTTCTTAGGAATGTTGGATTATGTGCCACTACTGGACTGCTATGTTGAAGTACTCTTCTAGCTAGATGACTTCATGGAAATACCTCCAATCAATTTTCCTCTCTTGGCATCCTGATGCTTCTTTCTGGAAGAACTCCTTCCTACATCATTGTGAGCTAGTCCATGCTTCTATGCATTCAAAGGGGTTTTCAACCTCTCCGATTGCTGTAATTCTGCATTGCTAGAGCCTTTTTGCAGATGTTTCTAAATTTCAGACAAGCTCTACAGTACTACTGCATTCAACTCTGCCTATTTGGCATTGGATCTCATAAGTCTCTCATTTTCTTCCTTTAGACTTCTGATGGTGGCCATCAAATATGCAAGGGTTTCTCTATCCCTATGACCATCATATTCTTCATCTCTGAGATGTGAGGTGTCATCCACACTGCGCTACACCATTCACACATGTGGTCTTTTAATAAATACTATGTGTTGGAAGTAACAACTATCATTAGCCTTTTATGTCAGCATTTAAAACATGCATTCCAGGCAAAAAAAATCTTTCTTAAACAATTTTAAGTGGTCTCGGTGACCCATTCAATCCTATATTTTGAACTCTGCTCGGATACCATTTTGTAACACACCTGACCCCCTTATCCTCACTTAGGTTGCTAGGGTGTCCAAATTTCTCTTCTTCCAATCCCTTCATCTCTATAAATAAACCTCACAGATGGATTCAACTTGCCGAGATCCTTCCAATGACTGTATCCATGCTTAAAACAGAACTCTAGATCTAAACATACATCCTCCCAAAGTTTCTCGGACTCTTTTGGTCTAAATCCACCTCACTGCCACATGACATTTACATGGCACCTTGTCACTTGTGCCATTCGATGTGGTGCCAATGTGGCACCAACCCAACTCACTGTTTCTGGTTTTCTGATGATGATCCATTTATCGGGCCCCTCCTAGATTCGACGGTCCTCGAATCGAGAAACCAACAACTCTGATCCCTTGAACCAACCTTCATCATCGTTGGGGTTCTCCTCCCATGGAGTTATCAACACCCCAACCAAAGTTTCGATGATGATCACTCTTATTGAACTGGCCCAAATCTGATGGATTTCGGGATCCGACTTCAACCACTCCGAACATGTTGGCACTTCGAACTTGCACAGAGGTTAACGCCCATCCCTTAACCTCTCCTTATGTGGTTATGTGGGTTCCACAACAGATCGATGGTTGTAGTTCTTTCCTCGTCTGCTCGTCGATCGACGACTAACATCGATTCTAGAACCTTTGTAGTCGTCAACACTTTGGAGTCCCCGCCCCAACCTTACCAACTACCCACTCCCAATGATGATGCACCTAGGATTGACAATTGTCATTGAACCTAAGCCCCCTTTTCATCATCGTCTCATCCTTCAAACCTATCTCCAGGCCTCTACTAGCCACCTTTTGACGAATGTCTAGGATCTAATATCATCTATATCTGAAGATCTAGGTTGGAGTCGAAGACATAAGGGATTCAATACCTTCTGGGACCACTCTAGTCCCTTTGACCACTTAACATGTGACACCTATGACCCCAGGGAACATGTTCACTGCCACGGTGGCACACGATGTCAACATGACATCATCACCCCCTTTATCACTTATAAGGGTTCTTCAGTAATCTATGATAGGGAGAAAATCTCGTGTATATATCGATCGACGACTCTCATGAAACTCCGACCTTCGATACCCCGACGATGATGCATTTGGTATCAAAAGTGAAAATCTTTCTGAGGTTACTCCCAACAGATCAATGGTCCTTGTCTCATTTCAATACTTTCGTCATCATCGTTGGAACTCCTCATTCCAACTCTTGGTCTATTTAAGGACTCTTCCTCCCGATGACGATTCCTTGGAACATAGGGTTGAGATCTATTTATCCCGCAGAATCAACAACTGCAAACTCTCTTGACTTAGCATGGTTTTTCTTTACTGATTAACGCCTGTCTTGGGGACTTAGACAATTTCAGGGTTTCACCAAGGATTCTGTCGAGTTTCCAAGAGTCATGAAACCACTCAAATACCTTCATCAACCTTTCTTCTCATTAGAGGAAAGCTTCTTCTATAGCTTGCAAGATTTACTCCAAGGATATAAGGTTCATATGGACTCAAACAATCCATGCTTATTCATTTTCACAATTCAACAAATCCATTAATATCCATGGCAATGCATTCCACATTCTCAGGAATTCAATTCATTGATTATAAAAAATTGCATTTCCATAAAAATCAGAAAATTGTTTACATATACATATATATGCCATTCATGTGCAATTTAATAGTGCAAGTCAAACACTTATCTGATAAGGAAATAACCAACACCAACTGATTGAGAGAGGACACCTTTCCTCCCAACCTTAGGCCATATTGTAGAATGCCTTCCTATAGTGCACCACCCTCATTCCAATCCATGATACCACAAGGGGAAATTGATTCAGATGGTTTCCAATCTTATGATGATCCAAGAAGGTTACTCTCCTTCCTCCTTTGACACATTAGAAGTTGCCCCATTCCCACTGAGCTCAAGGTCTTTATAGGTTTATCGGGTGGTTTATCAACTAGATTTCATCTTTATAAGGGAGTCCCTTCTCTGCTAAACAGTCCCTTAGCGACCTCCCCTTAGCAATGCCAATTTCTGTCCAGTAAGCACCAAGTTGTAGCCCATTATTGCTCTGGCTCGGGATCTAGGTCTTATTTGTTCAAGGTGATCATCAATAACTTGGAAAATCTTCCTATTTTCTTCAAGGAAAGATAAATGTTTTCTTCTCTTCTTGGATCCTTGCTCATGAACATCTCAGTTTGCTACATCGTTGCTGAGTGAGTCTGCTACTCACTCATTCTTGCTCAATTAAGCTCTCCTCGAGATTTTTTGTGCTCTACCTGTTTTTAATCTTGTTCTTTGTTTTGTTGTTTGCATGTGCATCCTCATGCGTGTTCTCCTATATCTGGTGGTGTTTTTTTTTTTTGTTCTTATCAAGATTCCCGTGGCCTTCCTACAAACAAAACTCATATCTACAGTTCCCATTCTGAAAGGGGAAAGTCTATGGTGTCCTACTCTCGGGTCATTCAATTGGCCCTTACCTTCTTCAAATACCAACTGTCAATAACCATTAACTGTTCCAACCACCTCTGTCACTTATTTTACTGGTCACGTGGCTCCATACATATCTGGTACACTGGTAGGTGTTTATCCATGCTTTGCAAGCATAAGCTAGCTTGTTAAACACGCTTCCTATTTTCTTCACAAAAAATCCAAATTCCACCTTACCCAGTCACTCAATCAATTCCCTGCTTCACCAATTCCCATTTGTGTATCATGGTCAGTACTTTCACAACTATTCCCTCTAAGTCAGTGGTTTGGTGTTTTCATTAAATCAAAACATAACTACATTCTTCATAAACATCCTTATATGAGGTCTTAAGCATAATTAAAATCTTGGGGGAAAACAGGGTGTTACAGACATACAAAAAATGAATCTGCTAGAAATCATCGGATTATAGAGAAAAAAGACTAACAAATGTATTAGAAGAAGAGATTGAAGCCTTACAAAGAGAACCTGTATAATAAAAATATAATAAATATTTAATTTTATACGAAGAATCCAATA
>JASDQU010010376.1:76309-86602 GCA_032191745.1 Picea mariana | reverse complement strand
ATATATATATATATATATATATATATATATATATATATATATATATATATATATATATATCAAAGGAGTTTATCTTAATAGACAGAGGAAATGTCCATCCACAAATATTGAAATTACTTAAAGTAACTTCACACACATATTCAAAGTTCAAAGGAGTTGGATCCATTAGTGAGAAATAAGAATTTTTTTCTTCAATAGTGATCATGATTTAATGTTCATGAGGGTGTTCAACCCTCGGGGTTTCCATTGGGCACCTTGAGGTAGTGGTATAACATGTGGTTGCACCCAAAGGGATTATATTGAATGATCTCATAACACATACATAGATAAGTGGACCAAATCCCATCCTCTTGTCATCCTTAAGACCAAACATTAAGTGTTATGGCCCTGCTAAGGCCACATTTTTTTGTAGTTATTGGAAAGGCTATGTGAGAGGAGAAGGCCCGCAATGTGCAACTAGAGTTATTGTTCTACCCATTTGCACAAAGGAAGAGTCATTTACCTAGGAAAATAGAGAGAATTTGAGTGGAACCTACAAGCCATCTACGAGAAATGCTGAAGTTATGGAATATGACATGCACATTAATGGAATATTGGGGCGAAAATTCATTCAAGGAATTGCTTGGCTCACACATTATGGTAGAATCTATACCATGAGAAGGATCAAATATGAGTGGTGCCTAATTTATTGTGGAGAATGATGATTCTCTAGTAATTCACCTCGAAGCAGAATAGATCCAGAAAAATATTGAATGTTAGTTGGAGTTGGCATTGGTTTGCCAATTTAATGGTTTATGGACACCAACATTTTGCTTATGGAATAGTTGAGATCCAACCAAGGAGGATATTTTATTGTCATATTTATGTCAAGAGTTTCTTTATTATCTTGTTTTTGCACCAAGTTGAGAAGCAACATATTTTAAATGGAGGCCCATGGTTTTAGGATCGAGCATGCCTCTTCCTTGTCCCTTGGTATCTAGAGTTTAAACCTATTAACGATGTCAAATCTACCTATGGATTTTTTTGAAGATTATATCCAAATCGGGAACAACATCAAGAATTACATTTGTGATGACATAGATAAAGAGGAAGATGATTTATTCTCATTTTCAAGTATTTGTGTAGAACTATATTTGAGTAAAGGGATATCAAACATGGTATCAATGGAATGAGAAGGATCACAATGGATCTAGGATTTATTATATAAATGCATTTATTTCCTAATATTTAAACTAACATGGATATTCCACTGGAACATTTCATCACAACAGATCTTACAATATTCTGAAATATTTTATTATGTAGTTTATTACCTTAGATCTTGGATTTAATACTACTAGCACAATGCTCAAATTTATGGAAATAACTGAAACCAAAATGAAAGAAACAAGCAAATGAACATACCTTCCATGAAAATGAACACAATATGTGATATGGGAAACCCAATATGGGAGGAAACCCAACTTGAAGGTTTCTTTCATTAGTTATTAAATGCAAGTACTAAGGAATGGGCTCTCACTATGGAGTTTCCATGGACATTGTGGCTTGAATGGTTGCTACATAATATTCTACCTCCTATGTTATGCTTCAATATCACACTCTTATATTCTCTTCTCAACCATGGAAAAATAACAATACCAAAATAATGGAACCGTTACCTTTCCTAGTGACCAAATATTTAACATAGACTAATATCCTTCTAGGGTTAGGGTTAGGGTTTTTGCATGCCTTAGTGTTACACACCTATTTTTCACACTACCAAGTGTCACACTTTACCAAGTGTCACAATTTTATCACCATGTGGGAGTCTTTGTCATAATCCCTAGACATGTTGGAAGGGAAACCTATCATTTGGAGGTCGAAATACCATCTTTCACCTTGCGTTTTTGTCCTTTTTTGAGTTTCATCGCCCTTGCCCATATGTAGGAGCGATGAACCCTTGTCATCGATCCTTTCTCAGTTATAGGGGAGAGATATTATCACCTTGTTCTCAGTTCTAGGGGGGAGATGAAGTGGTTGCAACCATTATGCCTTATCTGGGGAGGTTTTTCCAAGAGATTTCAGTTGGTTAGAGGTTGGTTCAAGCTACCCTCTATCCAAGGCAAGGTCAATCTTGTATTTTCAATTCAATCCTCATTTTATCCTCTCCTCTCCTCAAAATTATCCTATGGTTGTTATGCCTCAACTCCTATATAATGAAGGCCATTCTTGGGTTAGGGGGGAAAAAACTTGGAAGTGTCATACTGTTGGTCTCGTGACATTCAAAGGGATGGAAATGAAAGCTTGGAGAAGTTTCCACAACATAGACATAAAGGTTGTAAATGTTTCATTACTCATTGCTTTCCATATAATATAGCTTGGCCTATTCCTCTCATGCTTATGTTGGTCATCGTATGCATGTCTATTTATACCTAATTTGTTATAGATAGATCTATTTTGCTTAACAAAATATTGTGGAAGAAATAAGTATTGCTTTGTTCTTGGCATGATTTTTCTTGCACCAAGATCTTGGACATAAATATCAAGGGCTATAGCAGTGAGGATAACCGATGGAAAGGAGGTAGGTCATCTATCTCATTTTTTCATATTCCCTTCTTGTTTTGTCTGTGGGCATAGAATATATTTAAAGGGAAAGTAGGGAACTATTTGTTACCTTCTGTCTTGGATAAAAGGAGTCTTTATCCAAGGGGGGATTCACCTATCTGTAGGGGAAAATTTTCCACAAAAGAAATTGGAGACTCCACAAGGGTATATCGCTCATTTTGATCTTTCCTTAGTGTTTTCTAGACCTTTGAGTTCTTGTTTGTTGCTTGATATTTTTGGATTATATGCATCTTCTTTGAATTACCCACTTCCCTCGTCATCATTGGGAATATTACTAAGTCAAGAACCTGACCCTTTCTCATATCTAGGTGAGGTTTTTCTTTTTCACCATTTTCCAGACTTCATCCCCTGCTATAAGGGAATACATGGCGATAACACCATGATTATTGCTCACTCTCAGTGTTTTGGGGGGCGATGAAACCCTGATTATCACCCCCTCTTAGTGTCTTGGAGAGTGATGAAACCTTGATCATCACCCTGTCTGCAGTGTTATAGGGGCGATAATCCTCTCTCTAAGTGCATTTTGAGCTTGCATTGCCTCTTTTCTATCATATTTTTGTCTCATAACCTTATATCAAAGTCCTTCATGCATGATTGTGGCTTTGATTGATTAAAGTTTAGTGATTATCTTATTTTTATTTCCTCTTTCGAGTTCCCATCTCCTGTCAAATTGTGAAGTGTACATGACTGTTCTATGTTAACTCAATCCTTTGGCCAAGTCTATGTCATCAATAGTTTGATCCTTATCAACTGTAGGCATTCAAATTTCAGTCACCTTGATTCCAATGCCTTGTAGGTGTTTTACTTGTTTTCTTTTGGAGTCCTCTTCATTGATTTAGGGATTAAATATGTTGCATTAAGCCTTTTTGCTGAGTTTCTTTCTCTTAACCTCTTGGGAAAACTTCTAATCCTTGGAATGCACTCCTGGACTCTTTGGCCTTGATGCAACTTTGCATTGATCTTTGATCTTTGCTACTTGAGTTTTGAGGTTTCAAAAATTGGTTTTCCTTTACTTTACATTTTTGGGTTATTGTTTGAACGTGTGTTGTAGGCATTCTTGCAATTGAATTATTTGAGTTCTTGTCAACTTTTTGAGTGCATATTTTTTTTGCATCTTTTTCCTTTGTGATCCTTTGAATCGTCATTGAATTATTTCATTTTGTTTGAAAGTAAGGAAGCAAAAAAGAGTTTCATTTGAAGTTATTTCATTGCATTTGAAAAAGAAACAAAATGAAATCTTGATTTCTAGAGGGACATGAACAAGCTCACACTTTAGAGAGAAGTAAATTGAATTGGGAATATGCATTTGGGAAAGCAAAAGACTCTCCTCTTTACCATAGCTAGAATTCATCGAAAACAAAATTTTTACATTTCATTTTTGTGCACAGTTTAGAGTTGAGGCATAACACCGTCTAGTCCACTTCCACTTACCCTATTGAGTAAAAAACAAACATTAAAATAAATGAGGCACATAATATAAAATCAATCAAACTTTATTTTCTCTTTGATATCAAACCAACAAGTCTAGGATTTTAGGGCCTTGATAGTAGGGTGGAGAGTTAACTCTTCATGCCACAAGAACACAACTGTAGAATACTAGAGAGTGTAAGATAAAGTAGTAACAATTAACATTAGTCAGGAAATCTCCTCTTACATAAGAGTCAAACACAAGGTCAAGTGAAGCGATCGGTTGAGATTTCCCCTCTTTCGTTCGCCTAGTAGGACTATTGCAATTTTGGGGATTTGAATAGTGGCATGTTCTCAGGGTGACACCACTTCTTCTTAGTTTTGGGCTGTGGATTTGTGTCTGACATTCCCATGCCCATTTTCTAGTATTTACTGTCTACTGTACCCCCCCATCCATTCGTTGTGAATTGGTAAACATAATAACCTCTCCTAGGATTCCACACATGTGACTGTAAGGAAGGTTCTTTGTGGTACATGTTATAGACATTCAATCTCCACTTCAACGATCCGGGAGGGTATTTTACCGAAGGCTCTTACTTGCACCTTGGGGGATGGTTGCATGAAGGTTATTGTAACTATTGCTCATTTCTTCCTTAACGACCTCATTTCCCATCTTTGAAAGATCCTTACTTCCTTTATCCCTGTCATAAGGAAGTTGTTTTCCTGTTATTATATTGTAGGGAATTTGGTAGTATGTTCTCTTTGACATTTAATAGACCCTAGGTTGAACCTGCATCAATGGAAACAATTCGTGAGGCTACCAGCCAAGGGACCCCTTCTCAACCTTATGATTTTCCTTGTTTTGGAAATGTTGTTCCTCCCTACATCGCTACATTGACTCTTTCTGGTTTCACTGTGGGGTTACTCGTATGGTTGTTTTCCACTCTCATGGTCTCGAATGCCCCTATTGCTAGCCAAGAAAGCTCTCCACCTCAAGAACATCAACCTCCTATTGACCCTTTTCCTTCTTCACCCATCATGTCTTATTCCCTTTCTTATTCCTCTCTCGGTGAAAGCCTTTCTTCTATTAACTAGGAGGCTAAGAAGAATAAGAAAATGAAGAATAAGAAAAAGCAAAATAAGGAAGGGGGAAATCAACCAGCCACTGTCGTGAGTGTTGATCATGTTGAAAATCCTACTAACATAGGTCGCAAGCCCAAATTCCCTTCCAAGATTTGTAAGGGTGACCACCTTGTTAACCATTTCCCTAGTATTCCCAAGGTATTAGAAGTGTGGTCCTCATGTTCTCAACAAACCATGTCGCCAGCCACTGCAAGTCATGTTGGTGACAACCCATCAACCAATGATCATAAGGTTGTGGGAAAAAAGGGTAAAGTTAGGATTCCTTTCTGGTTATGTGGGGAAATGCACTTCACTTACCTGGGGAAATGCACTTCACTTACCTTTTCCCTCATATAGGTGAAGCTTCACAATTGTTGGAAGACATTGTTGTTTCTCAAAAACAACCTCAAACTGCTTCCCATGAGTCCTCTCCCAACTAAACATTGGTTGATGAAGTGGTCAGTCCAATTCAATCCTCGGTTGATGCCACTCTTCCCTTGGAGAGTGAAGTGGATACCACTTAGATTTTTTTTGTCACTTTAGATTCCTCTGGACAAGGGGGAATTTCACCTATTTCAATGGAACCTCCTCCAAGTACTATGGCCATTTCCCTTGATTGGAATAGGCTGGTGGAGTCTTGCCTTCCTGTTATAAGGGAAAAATTCTTTATGGCCAAGGGTAAACCACAACAGACAGGTATGACTGCAGAAATCAACTCAATTCCAACATGTTCTATATAAACTAATGTGCAATACGAGGAAGAAGCCTACCTCGATGCAATCGTTTGATGTCATTCCGCCGTTGAGCACTTTGACCCAAAGCTTTACACCTGCAAGAAGTTCTCAATAAACAAGCGATGCAAGTATATAGTGACAATATATAAAATGAGTTATCACATCAGATAGCACAATCCATTAATAAACATTACAAACATTCCCATGGATAATAATCATATATTTGCAAGATATCGATAGGACAAGAAAGGAGTATTTCTATTAATAATTGATCAAAAAAAGTATCAACATTACAGACTTCCGTGCCGGCATGGTTTGAAACCAAGAAACCAAGTTCCTTCCAACTGGGTCTCCACCACTTCAATCATCCACCAAAGGCAAGCTCATATCAAAGAGGTAATGAGGTCCTCTCGACAATCAGGAAAGAGATTGGGGGCTGAACACTGTGTTCAGACTTGAGGGACAAAGGGATGCAGACTCAATATGAAGTATTTTCTCCAGAGTAACTTTGCTCTCAAAGTTGAATGCTTTCTCCTCTTTTTCCATAGCTCGAAATTGTGCTCTTATAGCCTCCATAATGCAATTGAAGGGCCGAGTTGGAACATTTCCAGTATATGGAAGGCCAAATATCAGAGATCTTCTGTCGTGACATGGAAAACCGACCTCATTTTGTATTTTCTGGCACAAATCCCGATATACGCGAGCTGTAGTG
This sequence comes from Picea mariana, assembly GCA_032191745.1. Lineage (NCBI taxonomy): Eukaryota > Viridiplantae > Streptophyta > Pinopsida > Pinales > Pinaceae > Picea > Picea mariana. The sequence goes on along the minus strand of JASDQU010010376.1, from coordinate 80,023 downwards.
GAGAAGCAAGCGTATACGCATCTTGCAAAGAAACTAGGGAGCGTATATGTGGAATATATATATATATATATATATATATATATATATATATATATATATATATATATGTTGGCTCTATATTTATCAAAAAGGGGTTGATAAGTCTGCATAGGGAAATGGAAAAAGGCCCTCTGTGCAAGATAACAATGGTGAGGCAAATCTTGCTATAACAGATTCCCCCTAATGCGTGAGATCAAAGGAGTATCTGCGATGGCCTAAATACATTATAAATAACCTAGAAGTGGAGTGGTAGAGAACCAACTGGACGAACTCAATTGCTCATTACATTATGTACTGATTTTGCATACATGGCTGCCAAGAATACAATGCAGATCCATGTGGAAAATATACCAACAAGTGTTCATGGCCATGAGTAGGCAAGTATAAATGCGGTTACATGTCAATAGTTGTCATAGTCACGAACAAGGCCTAGTGAAACCAGTCTCAAAATCAATCTGAAGATATTTGTATACCATGGAGTACAATCTAATTACCCATGATCATTGAAGTCAAATGGGTACTGGTCCAATGAAATGGAAGCAACAGCTCATAAAACTGTGTCCACAAAGTGATGTCTTCAAGTCTTCAATACAATTCACCAATGGTGCAAGTCTACATCATGTGAATAAATGATTTTAGGTCGAACACGATGAGACATCGTTTGATTACTGATCATTGAGGTATATCGTTAACAAACATGAGAAAACCTACCAATGATGAAAGTAGGTATCAAGGCACTGAGTACATCTCTACAAATGTGAATAAAGGAGCTGGTGTCAAACACTTGAGAGATCCATTGATCATGAGACATTGATGTATTCTCATCTATCAATGGCGAGAGAGCCTGCCACTAATGAATGCAAGCCTCAAGGTACTCATAAAACTCTAGATCTCATCTCCAGAATACATGAGTTGAAGTCAATGGAAAGAGACTCGCTGAAAGGAGAGCATTAATGCATCTCTCATTAGTCAGCATGAGGAACAAAGTAGGAGCTTCATGATTTGGTGGAGATCAGACAAAGAACATGTTCACGAACCAACGACCCCGTGCGTCTTTCGCGTGTGCCAAATTCAAGCGGTACACGAAAAAGACCCTCTGAATGGCAGCCAATGATGAAAATTGTTGACAAAGGCGAGGAAACCACCAATAAGGCTAATGGAATCCAAGACACTGAACGAATCCCAAAGTGTGAATAAATGTCTTGTCGTCGAACAGAAGGGAAACCACCCAGTCAATGACCCATGATGAAATGTCGATTGTTGGGTTCAAGGTGACCTACCAATGATGAAAGTAGGGCCAGGGTGCATCATAAGACCAAAGTGTCATGTGATTCTGAGACAAACTTAGGGCATGGCTGACATGCAAAGTCAAGATTTATGAGGAGTGGATGACACAGGTTGACAGACTTCCTTTGAACAAGAGCATGAGACATACGGTGGACACGAGCAACACAGACTTAATGATGTGACAACTAGATGCAGGGGGCATCCATAATGTTCTCTATAGTGACTGGAAGATTAACCAGTCGATAGAGAAAATTATGTAACGAGATCAGCTTCCTAAGGCCATGCTAAACCCAAAATTATGATGACGCAAGGACTCAATAACTTTGTGCTCTGTTCAAAGGCGACACGACTGCTGCCAATTATAATATAGTACTCCCTTCCTGCCCATCTTTTTTTGTTTTTTCATAACAAGTGAATGCTATGATATAGAGGAGGGAACGAGTGTTGCAAGTAAGAAAAACTAGTTCCAACTATGGAACGTACCTATGCTCAATGCAAGGAAATGCATGCGGGAGATGGACACTTGGGGTGATATTCCCTCCAAGGTATAGAGTGTCAAATTGCGAAGGATATAAAAAAGTATTTGCTTGGTTGAGGATGCAAATTGCTTGGGCCATGGTTTATAACGTAAAGCGAGAACCGGATAAAGGCTCAATACTGCAAGAAAGGGCATGAGATGCAATCACAATTTAACGCTAAAAAATGTCCTTTTTTATATCTTTTAGTCTACTTGGTGTGAAAAAGGGATAAACTTGTGCCAAATAGACGTCTTTTCAAATCCAATTTATAAGTGTGAAAAAGGAAAGTTCACTCGACGATCTTTTCCATTTTTGATAGCGAGTCAGAAAAGAGCTTAACTAAGACTCATGATCTTTCAAATCCAATTTTAACGAGTGTGAAAGGGACAAATCACTCGGCGATATTTTCAATTTTTAATAACGAGTCGGAAAAGAGCTTAACTAAGACTCGTTTTTAGTTCTAATCAACATGTAAAGGGGGAGGTCAAGGTTCCTGTCCCGACCTTCTGCTAAAAGTCAGTATCCTGCAGATAGCTGACACAAGCTTGAGAAAGCCCAAATCTCTCCAAGTCGAGGAGGAGAAAGTGCTTACGGAGTACATAGTCTCTGTTATGGTTTGAATAATGTCTCTTAATGGAAAAGACATAGGTGGGGGTATGGAATGTACCATCAGGTCGTCCCAATCGAAGGGGGCCTCGTCGAGACTTGAAGGGAGATTATTCGGATAAAGAATGAATCTCTCTTGTTTAGAAGGGGGAAGGCTTGGAATGTTGATGACATGACTAGAAGGTGTATCACTCTCTTGAGGGAGAGTTGGTTTGACCAGAGATTGCACCGGTGTGGTCACTTCTTCAATTATAGGTTGAAGAGGATGCATAGTAACGGGGGCAAGAGACGCTTCACCCTCGACGACAGGGGTGAGATCAGAGGAAAATCTTGGCGGTGAGACCACTGGGATCACTAAAGGAGGAGTGGCGAGAGGAGAAACCATGGGTGTCTCAGAATTCGAAGGGCTTTTGGGGGAGCCCCACGCCTCTGGTATCCCGATAGTCACTGGGCACAAACAAGTAAGATGACTTCCTTTACAAGTTTTGCAAAGGAATTTAGGCTTATGTCTGAGACGTTTAGGTTTCTCGATGGGACTGGCCGAGGAAAGAGAGTCGTCTTCTGTATGATGAATAGGAGTCGTAGACATGACACGGCTATGATCCGGGGTGAAAAGGATGGTACCCCCAACATAATTGGCAAAGGTTGGAAGTGAGTTGTCGACATGATTTGTAGAAAGTGTTGACTCATCTCCGACATGAATAGCAGAGGTGGGTGATGGTGCACTGGTGTGGCTTACAGTGGTTGGGCTAGCAATAGGTTGCAGTATTTGATTCCAAAGTCCTGGAAAAGATTGATTCTGAAACATTGCAGGTCAAAAAAGATCCTGGTATATCCCCTATCCTGGTCCAGAAACATGGTGGTTTATGCCAAGGTGGTCTGAAGAGGTCTGGATGAGCATCATCACTGAGGTATGCAAAGAGACCGAGGTAGGATAAGAATTATTTGAGTGAGGATATATGTTTCCCCCTTGTGAGGATGTCCCATAAGGAGGGTAGCCCGAATTATAAAATTGATTTTCCCCATACGGAAGACTTGGGGGTACTTGAGGACCTGGTGCAGAAAAAGTGTTTAAAGGGACTGACATGGCAGATGAAAGATACATGGGCGGGGTGTAATAAGCACCCATCTGAGCAATGGATCTTGAAAAAGCATAACTAGGATTGGATCCATAAGGGAGAAGGTTCCAACCTCCCATGGGAACACGACTCATATAAAATGAAGAAGTGGGCATGGTAGCGATGGTGCCCCCGGGTCTAATGCT
>JASDQU010010376.1:46407-62549 GCA_032191745.1 Picea mariana | reverse complement strand
TTTTCAAGAGGTCTATCCATTCCATAGAATCTATCCATGATAGTGCTATAAAACTTCATAACATCAAGACAAACTATCTATGCAAGTTTCAAGAACATTGGATCGATAATGGAAGTTATCATTACTAATGTTTATGTACCCAATATTATGCTTGCAAACCTATATTTTATAGAGATAATGTGGAACAAAGGTTTAGCAATAGGTTAGAATCATTGGATTATTGGATGGAACTTTAATATAATAACCTCATTGAGTGAAAAAAGGGGAGGCACAAGGTGACCAAATGAAGATAGTGCTCTCTTAGAAAACCTCATTTTAGAGATAAAATTGGTAGATATGACAACCAAGAATAGTTGTCACACGTAGAATAAGAGAATAGGGGGTAAGCATCAAATCGAAGTAAGGTTAGACCACTTCCTCATATAGTAATCCCTTATCCAATCAGGAGCTGCATTCGAAGAAGAAATTTTACTAGGAGTGGGATTGAATCATTGGCCCATAAGCCTAACTTGGAACACTCTGGGGCCACCCAAATCAAAACCCTTTACATTTGAAAAATTCTAGCTTGATCACCATGACCTCAAAGAAAATATAAAATAGTGGTGGAAGGAGGCAGATCCATTAAAGGGATCATCGATATATTGAATTCAACAACAACTTAAAATTTTGAATTTCAAATTGAATCTTTGGAACAAAACTATATTTGGAAGCCAAAATGGAATAGGTTCAGATTGCCATCATAAATGAATGTATGAGTGATGATCTCAAAAGCAAAGAGAACAATTTTAAAGAACATAATGAAATAAGGCTGAAGCAAGAAGAAATATTGTGGAGGAAAAAATGTAGAATGATATGGCTTAAGGAAGGAGACAGAAATACCATATTTTTCCACAACTTAATGATCAACCGCAAGCACCATAATAAAATTGTTTCTCTGCAAAGTGTGAATGGAGAGAAATTGGATGAACACAGTGATATTGAAAAAGAACTCAAATATTATTATCTCTAGCTTCTCTTAGAGCTAATAGTTGATAGGTAGTAGGCCATAAATTCCATATTAAACCACATCCCTCGACTAGGAACTCAATAATAGAGTGCAAGCCTCATGAGATAATTCATCTTGGAGGAAGTCGAAAGAACAATTATGGAAATAATAACAAGCAAATTACCTAGTCCTAATGGGTTCACTACAAAAGTCTTCCAAAAATGTTGGGATATCATTGGTGTAGATGTATGGAGAGTGGTGGATGAATCAAGAGCCTCACAAGAAATCCTTCAAGTATTTAATTCCACCTTTCTCACTCTCATACCCAAGGAAGACATGGCTAACTCCCCAAACAAGTTCATACCTATCTTACTATGCGATGTGATATATAAGATCATATCCTTGAAGGTCATAGCTAGTAGGCTAAAGCCACTCATGTCCCATATAACTTCACATGAGGAAGGGGGATATATTGAGGGGTGACAAATTATTTATGGCATCATTATTTTGTGTGTTTGTGCTTATTTAGAATCTCCTGCAAGTTATCTCAGATTTTGGTTTTGGGTTGGAAAAACTAAGGGCTCGAGAAATTGCTAGTATTTATCGCTTACCTTAGAAGGCAGTAGTGGATATCATGACCAAACAAAAGTGGATCAGTATCGATACGAGTATCAAGAAGCAAGAGAAAGAGAAGGGAAGGTCAATCCTTTCATATTCGGGGAAGGTAGACTGAATGGAAGGATTTCTTCTCGTTGGCACCCACCCATCATAGGCATCATGATTCATAGTTGGGGTTGGTCCTAGGTGTTGCAAGTGATCATAGGGATCATCACCTGCAAAGACCACCAAAGAGACAGTCAATAGCGAAGCTATAAGGTACTTCAAAGCTTTCGATTAAGGTTATTTTTCCTATTTTAATTATATCTATGACTGGGTTCTATGCAATATAGAAAAAATGCAGGGAAAATTGCTTAGACAAAGGGTCTCACAATCGTGGAACTCCACCATGAAACCTTTGGTTGGATAAAATACTACCTGCATATATGGTGGTAAGTTTCTTGTGGAAAAATATGTATCATGCTGAACTAATGTATGAAAACACAATTTAATGTATGAAAAATTGCAAGAAAAATAATCCACTTTGTTGTAGAATATACCTGGTAAGGAAAAATACTCCACCTTGAAGCATCTGGTTGCATATAGTACTGTTTGGTTTGGTTGCAGAGAATATGCCTGGTAAAAAGAGCAAAAAGAGTGAAGAATGCACTTATAAAATTAAAACTGTTGTAAACTGCAAACTATTGATGGTGAAAGGATAAAGTCTTTTTCATCTTGGTGGTTAAACACATGGGCACCATGCCAAGAGCCAAACAAAGGCAACGCGTGACAAGGTACAGAGACAATGTGTGACAAGGTGGAAACTGAGCATTCCAATAAACATTGGAGAAGCTTTAAGATTAAGAAAATGGTACAGTTTTACATTTAATGTCGGGAAGTAATGCTAGAATTAGTTCTAGCATTACTTGAACTTGAAAAAATTAATCATCAAATATGCACTTTAAACTCCTTTTAAGCTAAGATATGGTCCAGTTATGCCTCAAGAAGAGGCCAAATAAGACCACAAACTAAAAAGTTAGAGTAAAAATTGAAATGTGAGTTGTAAACTTTTATGGATCCCTCAAAACTTAGGTTAAAATTGTTAGTTTGCATTGGTTTGCATGCAACTACTGGAAAAATGATTACTAATAGTCCCTCAACCCCAAGGGCAGGGACTAATAATAATGAACAATCACCTTTCGATATAAACACACTCAATACCTAAGCTTTAGTTGTGATATATATATGAGTTTATCTTAATAAATAGTGGAAATGTCCATCTAGAAATATTAAAATTATATAAAATAGCTTGACACAAAAATACACATGCATATTTAAAGTTTAAAGGAGTTGGATCCATTAATAAGAAATGATAAGTTTTTCTTTAATGCTCACAATTCAATGTTCATGAAGGTGTTCARCTCTTGAGGTTCCCTTAGGGTACSCTAAGGTAGTGGTTGAACATATAGTTTGTAATGTTCCCAAGTGGATTTGCTTGGAACATTTAAGTTTTTATGTTTTCTGGTTGTGGTATTTTGTCAAATGGATTGTGAGTTTTCCTTCTCAATTGCGCTAAGATGGTTTTATTGAGATTTGTAACAAGTAAATGATAGAGATATAGCAAAGACATATACACAATGAGATGAAAAATAAGTAACATAAGAAGTAGCCACAAATACCTCATATTTGAGTTTATTTAATTATATAGTTGACCTCATACAATAGTAGAGCAGATCTGGAATACGTATAGCAGAATAATGAGTGTAGATGATCATGCCTCCAAAGTACAATAGAAAGAATAAGATATGAGCTCCCAAGAGCCTCCCCAAGCCGAATACCAAATATCTCCAAGATCGACTCTTTCCCTTTGTTGTAGGTGACGTCTTGTCTAGAAAAGTGTGCCCTCTCTGGCTGAAGCAAGCTAAGAATTCGACCTCCAAGAATATGACCACCAAACCATTGAAACCAACTGCCAATTTATAGATCAGGTGATTGGAAACTCCTATGATGAATCTCCTAGCTGTTGGGAGTGATCTCACACTCCAAATCACTAGATCCAATATGAATAATTCACCCTCCTTAAGAGAAATGTGCCCCACTGGATAATAGAATGAATATGCAGAAGCATACCCTCATACACTGATGAAAAATGGTGCTAGGGTGGTAGAAACCACTCCTGGAAGGATCTCTACTATAGATCTAGTCTCCCTAATCCAAATCGAATCTCTCCTCCACAACTGATGTGCCCAACCTGCAAAAAACCTTCATAAATGTGCCCTTGTCTCTTCTTCCCTATAGAAATGGTGCTTGTAGCTGAATAAAAACTGAACTAGAATGGTGAGGGAGAAATATTTCACCTCCTTGGCCAAGCTTGGATCAAGAACAAGAGAATATTTCACTCCCTTGTTGACCTATAGGGTTTATTTAGTTAAAACCCTCAAAACACCCAAGTACCATGGGCTCTCTAGCTAAGAAGCCAAACATCAAAATATCAAATAACATAGTGAGAGAATAAAAGCCCCTATCTCTCTTGTATACATCTGTTCACCGTTTCTCTCCAAGTGACTTTTACTTTACTTTTAATATTCCTTCATAAAATCACTTTATTAATTAATTCACCTTTTTTCCTCTAAAAAGTGATTAATTTGTCCTTATGGCTTCTTCGACCACTGAAAGTCACTTTTCATCATCTTATCCTGTAGTGATCTTCCTCCCGATTCCGATGAGTTATTACACTAAGATGTTTCTTCAAGTATTATGCCCAAAATGACCTCCTTAGTGAATTTAATTAAAATATGCTCCATAATAACTCAAAATTACCGAATTTGTCGGAATGAAACAAAACCAAAGACAAGTCGTGTGGAATGGATCTTGCTGATGAAATGTGGTGAATAATGTAATTCAACCCCATAAATCTCCTCAATACCTCCTGAACTCACTATCACCCCCAACTGGCTACCTTGGTAGGCATCCCACTCTGTAACATAAAAAAATCCAAAAATGGGGACATTGCAGTCATCCCCGCTCGAATATTGCTTGTCCTCAAGCAATAACTGAATCAATCTATGTATGATCCTCGAGTCCCATATCTGCCTATGTGACATGTATTACTCTCCCCTCAAAACATACTCCCTCCAAGTTCTCACCACGCATGCCACCCTAATGCTCCTGATGAGTAGAATGATCATGTGCAGTAGATCCTCGGTCAACTCCTCAAGAAACCGCTCCAGTCGGATCTCAACTCCATCAAACTCCAGACTACCAAGCACTCCAATCCATGGATACCAAATCAATATGTGAACTGTAGTTCCCTACAAAGTATAGTCCTGTAAGACATCAACACCCAAAGTCTCTTGAATACCCTCAACCAATGAAACAAGTAAATACAATATCCATCCAACAAGGAGTCTCTCACCTAAACCCATCTCCGAACTACCATCTTTGATAGAATCCAGACCCCATGCTAACCAAGAAGATGATCTACTGATAAACCTGATCCTCAACCAAATTGATCCATTCTGCCACACAACATCCTCATCTCGATATGCTCTCAAATTCCCCCAACAATGGAATGAACTAATCATACAAGTTCCTGAGACTCCCATGCACTCTAGAAGAGAACCAAACCCTGCATCACATAACTCTGAGGCTGCCATACCAACTATCTCAAGACCTATTGAACTTTAAACCTCCAACCGAAGTGTTGTGGATTGAACTTTAGACATACAACAGTGTGGGTTGATAGGGAGGCTACCATACCAAGTATCTCAAGACCTATTGAACTTTAAACCTATCAACCCACACTACTGTATGTAGTGTCCCATACTCTGGTACTACCCATATGGTGTCAGCCCTACTACATATCTCTAGTACACCAGGGTTGAGAGACGCTAACATACTCTCCCAACTCTGCTCTGAAACAAGGGTGACTAAGGAATCATTCCCTAACTCGTGATGCTAACATACAAAGCATTCCCCCATGTTCCACATGACATCATCCTCGAGATCCTCCTAAGAGAATCTCTCTCCGATCTGCCGAAGAGTCTTGAAATGACCAAGCTATCCAACACAAGATACATCATGTATGGTCCTAAACATCTCTGACAATGTCTGATGTGACGATACATCCTTCCAACTAATCTCATAGTCCTCATCAGAAACCTATGTCCTACTCTTCTCTTGTCCTCATCCCACTGAGACTCTAAACCTATATCCACCTTTGGAATATCCTATGTCCCATGGTTGAGGCTTCTCTCCATCACTCCCAAGGAATTATTTGACTATCTCGGACGAACCTCCCCTATCCTGCTGCATATAAGAAAATATCCCCTATCAGGAGGTATCTTCCTAACAACTCTCCATGTTCCATGCAACTGAAAATATTCCCCTATGATGTTGTATATAATGAAAGTATCGGGGAAGGATAACAAAAATAAATGCAACTATATGTAGGACTAGGGAGTGTCATATGCGTTGGTTAATCTAAAAGGCTTGACCAAGAACTCATCCACTGACACCCATGGTGAATAATCGCCTATACTCCTCACTAATCTCAAACCATCGGGTACAACAATAGGTAACTCCACAAATTGATGGTCAATCACACTCCCTCCATCATCAATTGTATGACTACTGCTACTAAGAAGGTGATCTACCAGATCCATGTACTTCTGCAAGGGAGAGGAATCTCCACGCTCCACCAAGTATGTCTTCTCCTTGCACTCCAATGCATCCCCCTAGATCCCACTATACACTTCTGCATGCCCCTGTGAACTACCTCTAATCAATATATTCCCCTGTATACTCATGAAGCTCATGTATCCTCCTGCATCATCCTATATCCTGGGTGTACTACTGGATCAACCTCTACATGGATGTCAACCAATCCTGGAACCCAAATGGAAGTGTCCCCATAATTTCCCCTGGCTCTAGAATCCCTATGTGTACGTGTATGACTAACTATCTCAGAACCCCTCATGAATGGTGGTCCCTGTGACACACAGACATCCTCCTACATATCTTCATCACATCTCTCCATAATCATCAATGATCCTAGGTACTTCTCATGCTCCTCCATCATCTGGTGCTCCTCTACCAAACCACTAACATCCTTTGGTGATGTAGTTGAAGTAAATATCTGACTCTCTATTGATATAGACGTAGTGGATACCTGACTAKCCTCCTCAAGGATCTCCTCTAATCTGCACCCTGATTCCTGAATGGTWGTCTATGCACCTTCCAAGAATCCTTGTGTKCTTCTTACCAACTCATGAGTGAGTGGGTCCACCTCATTATCCTTCTCCCTCCGTTCCCTATGATACATCTCGCCAACCTCCAAGAGGTAATCTCTATCCATAAGTAGTTATTGTTAGTTGGCCCTCATCACAGTCACTCTCTCTTTGGGTGTCTGGAAATCATCAAGGGTAAGATCCCCATCTGAACTATCATGTGCCATCGATGATCTAGGTGGATATTGGTGGCCACCCACCTATTCCAACTGGATCCTCTTGACAGTTTTTAGTTCAACAAGTTCTTTTTTAATTCTTTGTAATTGTGGGTTTTACACTTCCGTGGATTTCTGAATCCCTACACAAATTCATGGTGGATATTGGTGGCCTCCCACCTAATCCAACTGGCTTATTTTGGAAGTTTTCATGTCAGTACATCTTTCTGTACTGCGAGGGTCGTTTTGGGGCCCTAAACAATATTTTTTTGGCTTGCCACATTCCAAATGTAGACAAATTCAAATTTTGATGGCATAATGCGTAGTTCTCAAAAATACCTTTCCAACGAGCTATCACATGCCTAAAACAAAGGTCGTATGCAAAAGTTACGACCCAAGGAAGTTGAGGTACAAACTTACCCATCGAGGCCCACATAACTTTTGGCGTTTCATCTCCTACGGTTAGGTTTTTGGATGTCTAGGGTTTTGGAATTCATGAGTAATGTTAAAAAGGCCTCCAGAGCCTCATTATAATCATTATACTCAGACAGATGTGTGTAGCAGCCACATCTCTTCTTAGAGATAACTACCACCATTCGAGTAAGTTGTTTTCAGTTATGCAGTTTTACAGTTTCAACCTATTTCATTTATTCAATAGAAGTTATTGTTCATTGGATATCTATTGTTGTTCTCCATATCTATGTGTTATTGTATTCAGTTTGTTATTCATTTCGTTCCTCTCATAAATTCAGATCAGTGGTATCAGAGCAGTCTGCTCTTCATTTATTTTTCTTCGTGCATGTTCCCGACAAGATCTGGGTACAAAAAGTTGGGACTTGAACCAATTGAGCCTTTGCAAGATCGGTCACTTTGAGTGCCACAAATCATGGGGAATGAGAAGAAATATGATGGATCAGGAGATCCTTTTAAACTATTTCTCGAGGAAGCCCTTGCGTGACAAAGGAACGAAATGATGGACGACTTTGCATAGATCCTTCGATGACTGCCCATAGGAGACACATCTTCATCAAGCGGCCATGAAACCCCCTTCAAGGTACAAGTAAATTTTGATATTCCATTATTTGAAGGACTAATAGATGCAAATKTTGTAGATAAATGGATGAATCTGCTCGAAGGTTATTTTTCGGTCCACAATTTTTTCGATAGGGAAAATATTACTTTTTCACTCCTCAAGGTCGTCCTGCATGTTAAGGAATGGTGGGATACTTACTCTGAGCAAAGGGCCATAGAGGAATCCACAATATTTGTGGTCACCCCCACATGGGATTCCTTCAGGGGTTCCATTAAAGAACAATACTACCCTATTGGAAGCTACGAGGACCAGTACACAAGATGGACCACTCTGTGTCAGGAAAGGGACCATACAATACTAGATTTCACCAATATTTTCCATACACTATGCACCAAATTGGGTATCAAAGAATTTGAACAACATCTGGTACTCAAATACCACGTCTGTATGCATAGATACATTCAAATAGAAATGGATTTTTTATACATTGCATCATTGGGTACGAATTATAGATATGATGTAAAGATCGAGCAAAAATTTAAGTAGAAGAGGAGAGAATTGGATCTGCAAACTCCTCACAGCCGAAGCAGGGAAAAGGCGGCCCCAACCCACAAAACAAGGGACAGAGTAAAGATGGCCACTCTCAGAACAACCAGTTCAAGCCGCAATTCAAGAAGGGTATTAAGAAGTTGAAGAAGGACACAGGAAAGTGGTGTGAATACCATAAAATCACTTGGCAGAACACTGAAGAATGTCACTCCAAGAAGTCATTGGTGGCCGAGCTGAAAGCTTCCGAGTCCGAGAAATATTCTAACTCTGAATCAAATCCATAAGGAGGGAAGTGGATTATTGATGTCGAGCCCAACACCACTGTTGTTACCACCAAAGTCCAATGAATTGAACTAGAAGAACTAGAGGAACGAGAACACCTCTTTCACTCATAAATGTGGGTAAAGGGGGATCCACTTCCTTTCATTGTCAAAAGCGGTAGTCAGAAGAACCTGATCTCAGCAGAGGTCATCAAGCGGCTGGACCTGCCAATGACACTACACCCGCAACCCTACACCATCAACCGGCTTCACCAAGGAAGATATCTTCGCATCAGCCAATAGTTTCATCTTCCCTATGACATCAATCCCATCAAAGATGAGGTATTGTGTGATATTTCTCCCCTTGAAATTTGTGATGTTATTTTAGGACAACCATATTTGTGGAAGCGACATGTTGTGTATGAGTCTAGAACCCACAACGTTATTATTACTTTCTGTAGACAATTGCACAAGATACCAGAGGTAGCGTTGCTTACCACTATTTCTTTAATCTCTAATAAGAAATGCAGTAAGGTTATTTCACATAACGAGAAGTTCGTCTTCTTTGTGATTCATGCTCATAGTAAGCATAAGGTCATCGCCACATCCTTGACCTCTACACAGAGCCTCTCTTTGTAGTAGAAGCAAGTGGACGAAATCACGGAAGAGTATAGAGTCATCTTCTCCTCACCCACCGGGGTACCAACGCACTGCCAAGTCAAGCATCCAATTGATCTAACCCGTGGTGCACCTCTACCTAATGGACCAGTTTATCGTTGCTCACTGATGGAAAATGATGAAATCAAGCGTCCGATCCAAGAGTTGCTTCAAAAGGGTCACATCAGACCCAAATCCTCCCCTTGTGGAAGCCAGATTGTATTGGTGTTGAAAAAAGACGAGACTTGGCAGCTCTACATTGATTACAGAGAATTAAAAAAAATCACAGTCAAGAACCGGTACCCAATTCCCCGAATTGATTACCTTCTTGACCAACTCAAGGGGGCCACGTTCTTCAACAAGATTGACCTAAAGTTTGGCTACCACCAGGTTCCCATCACACCGATTGATGTATGTAAGACATATTTCAAATCTAAAGAAGGTCTCTTCGAATGGTTGGTCATGCTCTTTGGCCTAACAAATGCACCAACAACTTTCATGAGGTTGATGGATGATGTATTGAGACCCTTCACCAACTCTTTTGTGGTGGTATATCTGGATGACATCCTCATCTTCAAAATAACTTGGGAGGAGCACATGCAACATATTCAACAAGTTTTGAGCACTCTACGACAGCATAAGCTATATGCCAACTTGGAAAAATGATCCTTTGGTATGAACAGGGTCCAATAATTGGGATACATTATTGATGAACATGGGGTACATGTGGATCCAACTAATATCCAATTCATCTGTGACTGGCCAGCCTCGACCACACTAACTGAGCTTCAAAGCTTCTTGGGACTTTCCAACTTCTATCGACGGTTTGTGTTGGGATTCTCCCATATCACATGGGCCCTCAGCCAAGTGACCAAAGGAGTTTCAAGGAAAATTTCATGTGGGGGAAGGCACAACAATAAGAATTTGATTATCTAAAGCATTGTTTATGCTCAGCTCCAGTAATCTCCTTACCTRATCTACAACAACCATTCAATATTGAGACYGATGCATCCGATTATGCTGTAGGTGCATTTCTCACTCAACACGGTCATCTGATAGCATACCATAGTGAGACACTCTCAGATACTTTCTGGAAATACCCCACGTATGATAAGGAAATTTATTCCATTGTACAAGCCTGTCTTCAATGGAAACATTAAATTCTAGGAAAGGAGACAATCATCCACACTGATCGCAAGCCTTTTCAGTTCATACAAACACAGGGGAAGTTGCAGAACGATCCCCATCAGAAGTGGTCCACCTACCTGCATCAGTTCCATCTCAACATCAAGTATAAGACATGGAGAAAAAATCATGTCGTTGACTGCCTCATTCAACCTCCCATGGCTACACTCACCACCGTTCTCCATTCCTGTGGGCATGAGGCATATGCATGGCCCCAACTTTATCAGCAAGATCTAGACTTCACCACCACCTATCAGCTCTTGGGTACAGGTGTGAATGTCACCGATTTTCATATTCAGGATGGAATTGTATGCCATCTGGGCCATCTCTGTGAACTTCCTACGATAGAGCATGCTAAGATTATTTGGGAGGCTCACTACAGTCGGATGGTAGGACATTTTGGCATGGAGAAAACTGTGGTCATTCTGCAGAAACATTTTTATTGGCCAAAACTTCGACAGGACGTCAACAAGTATATCAGATCTTGCACTGCCTGTTCCATTGCCAAGCCAACCATAAATAAGCAAGGCTTATACACCCCTCTTCCTACTCCCAAGAGGCCTTGAAAATCCATCTTGATGGATTATCCACCAAGAAAGGCAAGGATTGTGTATTTGTGGTGGTTAATCGGTTTTCAAAGATGGCCATTCTCACAGCCCGCAATAAGGGAAATACAGAGACATATAATGCCAAGATCTTCTTCGAACGAGTGTGGGTCCATTTTTGGATACCACAAACCATCATCTCTGATCGGGACAACAGGTTCCTCAACACATTTTGGTCGAGTCTCTAGTCACTATTGGAAACCAAGCTCAGTAAATCCACTTCCTTCCACCCTCAAACTGATGGCCAAACAAAGGTCATCAATTAGATGATTGTGCATATCCTTCTCATGTATAACTCTAGGCATCCACGCACATGGGATGAGAGTCTTCCCTATGTTCAACATAGCTACAACAAGGCTCTCTATAGCTCCATCGTCCATATCCCTTTTCAGGTGGGGTTGGGATTCCAACCCTTGTGTCCCATTGAAGTTGCACTACCTCTTGCAACCACACAGACAAATTCTTCCCATGTAGTCTGAGGCCGACAAAACCACTAGATTCATTGATCAGATTCAACACATTCGCCAACAAGTCCATAAGATTTTGCATAAATTCAATGCTAAGTACAAGCAGTTCCATGATCAACACCAGGTACCGCACAAGTTTCAGGTGGGAGACAATTTCTGGTTACATTTTCAGAAAGAACACATTACAGGGTCCCATCAGAAGCTCTGTCCACTTCGATATGGGCCTTACACTATCACCAAGGCTATGGGTGACAATTCTTTTGAGCTCAACACTCTTCCCTTCCTTGGCTTGCAACCAATGTTCAATGTGGACCTCCTCCGACCATATTTTCCACTGTTATTGGACACCTCAGAGATCGCAGAACAATTGGCACCAACATAGCTCAACCCTGACTGCATGGAACAAGCATCCACTGATCATATAGTGGACACACAGGTCAAGGGCACTCACCAGCAGAGGATCCGACTTTATTGAGTTGTTAAGGCAGGGCAGCTTCTGCACCAAGGCAAGTGTCTCACCTGAATCTAAATTCAGTAGAATTTTCCTCACATGATGGGAGAACTCAATGCAATGGAGATCGTTTCTTCCTAAGGGGGGAGGACTGATCCAACTGGATATTGGTGGCCACCCACCTATTGCAACTGACTCCTCTTCACAATTTTTAGTTCAACACGTTCTTATGTAATTCTTTGTAATTGTGGGTTATACACTTCCGAGGCTATCTAAAGCCCTACATAGCTTCCAGGTGGATATTTGTGGCCACCCACCTAATCCAACTGGCTTATTTTGGAAGTTTTCATGTCAATACATCTTTCTGTACTTCCAAGGCTATTTTGGGGCCCTAAATAATGTTTTTTGTCTTTCCATATTCAAACTATAGATGGAGTTAGATTTTGATGGAATAATGTGTATTTCTCTAAAATACCTTTCCAACGGGCTATAACGCGCCTAAAACAGAGGTCGTATGCAAAAGTTACGACCCCAAAAAGTTGAGGTACCAACTTACCCATCGGGGCCCACATAACTTTTGGCATTTCATATCCTAGGGTTAGGTTTTTGGATGTCTAGGGTTTTGGCATTCATGATTAATGTTAAAAAAGACTCTGGAGCCTCATTGTAATAATTTTTCTCATACGAATGCGCGTAGAAGCCACATCTCTTCTCAAAGATAGATACCACCATTCGAGCAAGTTGYTTTCAATTCTGCAGTTTTGCAGTTTCAACCTATTTTATTTATTCAATAGAAGTCATTGTTCACTGGATATTTGTTCTTTGTATCTGTGTGTTATTTTATTGAGTTCGTTATTTATTTCATTCCACTCATAAATCCATATCAATCGAGGCCCTCCAACAATGATCTGTCATCAATGCATGTGTATCATCAATGTGTTTAATGGTTGCCATGATCATGTCCTTGCTGACTCTCAGTTGTCTTGTCAAGTGTCGTGACTCTTGATCACTATCTTGTTGAGGTGATACCTCACGACTCCTACTTCTTATGTCAAAAATGGAATCCCCATAAACACACTCCTTAAGAGATAAGGCACTGTACTTTCCATTGTCCGTTGTGCTATTGACTCCTCATGTATGCCATTGTACATCATCACCTATGGCTACCTCCATCTGAACCACCATATATCATGTATGTACAGTTGTATCCTCCTATGCACTCACCCTACTAATATCATCTGCACCCATATCCCATAAAGATGTGTCCAAATGTGTGATATGGTCATCTTGACCAACAAAGAAATCATCCTCGTCATTATAGACTAGTCTCGGAAGTAAGTATCCCATCGACATGTTGGTCTCTCCAAAATGATCTATCAATGGACTCCCCAAAAGAGGTGACTCACTCTCCTCATATTGATAGGTATGCATATATTCATTTGTCTCCAAGTCATGCCTCTCCTCTTGGTCCTTCATATCCATATGTCCCTTGTGTTCAATCACTACACAAGGCTCCTCTACCATATTTGGAATGCCACTGATATCCTCATGTGATGTGTCTAGCATAAGTGACTGGGAAGATAAGGAATGTGTCATGCTCAACTCCATAGGAGAATCATTATCCCCCATGCATGACCTCATATCAACACCCAAAGGTGGATCACCCAATCTTCGATCCTCCTCCTACCTAGGTGTTGCCATGGCTAAACCCTCACAAGTATCACCACTATGGTGAAGTGTTGAGTCCTCAACACTTTCCAATCGTAAAACTGAAGCACATGCGCTATCACCCTGACTCTATAACTTTCCATTAGATGTGTAGGAGTCCCAGAACTACTCTAACGGGGAATCTAAGGCCACATCCTCATGACTGTTGTAGTGCACCTCAATGTAATGCAATCTCCCTTTACCCCTGCATCTGTGATCTGACTCCCAAGGCTCTTTGCAACTGTAGAAAATTTCCTTGCTCCTAATGGTTGTAGACTCAATATGTGATCCTTTCAATCTGCTAGCATGTGGTGATGTATCTACCCTTCTGACTTATTTGGCTCTGATTTCCCCTGCTCTTCTGCTCCAACAATTGACTTCTTCCATCTTCTTGGCCCATAATGCAATCTCATCTTTAATCCACCTAGTATTTTTGATGGATACAAACTATTGGAATGTTACTTGAGCCCTAAATGTCTCACTAAGGGCTTGATATTCGTCATCAAAATATATAATCTCCTTTGCAAAATCCATTTCTCCTCTAGGTCATTAATGCTTATCACAGACTAGCAAAGGAATTGACTTTGATACCACTGTAATGTTCCCTAGTGGATTTTCTTGGAACATTTAAGTTTTTATGTTTTCTGGTTGTGGTATTTTGTCAAACAGTTTGTGAGTTTGCCTTCTCAATTGCGCTAGGATGGTTTTATTGCGTTTTGCAGCAAGTAACTGATAGAGATATAGAAAAGACATATACACAACGAGGTGCAAGAGGAGCAACATAAGAAATAGCCACAAATACCTCAGATATGAGTTTATTTAATTATATAGCTTACCTCATACAATAGTAGAGCAGATCTGGAATACATATAGAAGAATAATGAGTGTGGTTGATCATGCTTCCAAAGTACAATAGAAAGAAGAAGATATGAGCTCCCAAGATCCTCCCCAAGATGAATACCAAAGATCTCCATGACCAACTCTTTCCCTTTGTTGTAGGTGATGTTTTCTTTAGCAAAGTGCATTCTTTATGATTGGAGCAAGTTAAGAATTCGGCCTCCAAGAATATGACCACCAAACCACTGGAACCAACTACCAATATGTAGATCAGGTGATTGGGAACTCTTGTGATGAATCTCCTAGCTTTTGGGAGTTATCTCACACTCCAAATCACTAGATCCAATATGAATAATGCACCCTCATGAAGAGAAATGCGCCCCACTGGATAATAGAATGAATATGCAGAAGAATACCCTCATACATTGCTGCAAAATGGTGCTATGGTGGCCACAACAACTCATGGAAGGATCTCTACTATAGATCTAGTCTCCCTAAGCCAAATCAAATCTCTCCTCCCAACTGATGTGCCCAAGCTGCAGAAAACCTTCAGAAATGTGCCATTGTCTCCTCTTCCCTGTAGAAATGGTGCCTGTAGCTGAATATAAATTGAACTAGAATGGTGAGGGAGGAATATTTCACCTCCTTGGCCAAGCTTGGATCAAGAACAGGAGAATCTTTCACTCCCTTGTTGACCTCTAGGGTTTATTTAGTCAAAACCCTCAAACCCCCCAAGTACCATGGGCTCTCTAGCTAAGAAGCCAAACATCAGAATATCAAATAACACAATGAGAGAATATAATCCCCTATCTCTCTTTTATACCCCTATTCAACTTTTCTCTCCAAGTGATTTTTACTTTACTTTTAATATTCCTTCATAAAATCACTTTATTAATTAATTCACCTTTTTTTCCTCTAAAAAGTGATTACTTTGTCCTTATGGCTTCTCCGGCCACTGAAAGTTACTTTTCACCATCTTATCCTGTAGTGCTCTTCCTCCTGATTCCGATGAGCTATTACACTAATGTGTTTCTTCAAGTATTATGCCCAAAATGACCTCCTTAGTGAATTTAATTAAAATATGCTCCATAATAGCTCAAAATTACGGAAATCGTCAGAATGCAACAAAACCTAAGACAAGTTGTTGGGAATGGAACCTGATGATTAAATATGGTGAATAATGTAAGTCGGCCCCATAAAGCTCCTCAATACCTCCTAAACTCACTATCTCCCCCAACTGGCTACGCTGGCAGTTATCCCACTCTGTAACATAAAATAATCCAAAAATGGGGACATTACATAGTTGTACCCAAAGGGATTATATTGAGTGATGTTGTAATGCATTCACAGATAAGTGGACCAAAAT
>JASDQU010010376.1:13758-27565 GCA_032191745.1 Picea mariana | reverse complement strand
TGCAAGAGGAGCAACATAAGAAATAGCCACAAATACCTCAGATATGAGTTTATTTAATTATATAGCTTACCTCATACAATAGTAGAGCAGATCTGGAATACATATAGAAGAATAATGAGTGTGGTTGATCATGCTTCCAAAGTACAATAGAAAGAAGAAGATATGAGCTCCCAAGATCCTCCCCAAGATGAATACCAAAGATCTCCATGACCAACTCTTTCCCTTTGTTGTAGGTGATGTTTTCTTTAGCAAAGTGCATTCTTTATGATTGGAGCAAGTTAAGAATTCGGCCTCCAAGAATATGACCACCAAACCACTGGAACCAACTACCAATATGTAGATCAGGTGATTGGGAACTCTTGTGATGAATCTCCTAGCTTTTGGGAGTTATCTCACACTCCAAATCACTAGATCCAATATGAATAATGCACCCTCATGAAGAGAAATGCGCCCCACTGGATAATAGAATGAATATGCAGAAGAATACCCTCATACATTGCTGCAAAATGGTGCTATGGTGGCCACAACAACTCATGGAAGGATCTCTACTATAGATCTAGTCTCCCTAAGCCAAATCAAATCTCTCCTCCCAACTGATGTGCCCAAGCTGCAGAAAACCTTCAGAAATGTGCCATTGTCTCCTCTTCCCTGTAGAAATGGTGCCTGTAGCTGAATATAAATTGAACTAGAATGGTGAGGGAGGAATATTTCACCTCCTTGGCCAAGCTTGGATCAAGAACAGGAGAATCTTTCACTCCCTTGTTGACCTCTAGGGTTTATTTAGTCAAAACCCTCAAACCCCCCAAGTACCATGGGCTCTCTAGCTAAGAAGCCAAACATCAGAATATCAAATAACACAATGAGAGAATATAATCCCCTATCTCTCTTTTATACCCCTATTCAACTTTTCTCTCCAAGTGATTTTTACTTTACTTTTAATATTCCTTCATAAAATCACTTTATTAATTAATTCACCTTTTTTTCCTCTAAAAAGTGATTACTTTGTCCTTATGGCTTCTCCGGCCACTGAAAGTTACTTTTCACCATCTTATCCTGTAGTGCTCTTCCTCCTGATTCCGATGAGCTATTACACTAATGTGTTTCTTCAAGTATTATGCCCAAAATGACCTCCTTAGTGAATTTAATTAAAATATGCTCCATAATAGCTCAAAATTACGGAAATCGTCAGAATGCAACAAAACCTAAGACAAGTTGTTGGGAATGGAACCTGATGATTAAATATGGTGAATAATGTAAGTCGGCCCCATAAAGCTCCTCAATACCTCCTAAACTCACTATCTCCCCCAACTGGCTACGCTGGCAGTTATCCCACTCTGTAACATAAAATAATCCAAAAATGGGGACATTACATAGTTGTACCCAAAGGGATTATATTGAGTGATGTTGTAATGCATTCACAGATAAGTGGACCAAAATACATCCACTTGTCATCGTTAAGACCAAAAAATAACTGTTACGACCCTGTTAAGGACACATTTTTTTTATTGTAGTGATTGGAATGGCTATGTTAGTGGAGAAGGCCCCTTGTGCATAACTAGGGTTCTTGTTCTACCCATTTACACAAAGGAAGAGACATTTGCATAGGAAAACTGAGAGAATTTGAGTGGAACCTACATGTCATCTATGAGAAATGTCAAAGTTGGGGAATATTCTATGCACATCAATAGAGTCTTGGGGCATAAAGTCATTCAAGGAATTGCTTAGCTCACATGTTCTAGTAGCATCGAAACCACAAGAAGGCTTAAAGATTAGTGGTGCCCAATTTATTGTGGGGAATAATGATTCTCTAGTAATTTGCCTCTAAGCAAAACAAATCCAAGAAAATATTGAATGCTAGTTGGAGTTGGCATTGGTTCATCAATTTAATGGTTTATGGCCACCAACCAATTTGCTTATGGCATGGTTGAGAGCCAACTCAGGAGGAGATTTTACTATCATATTTTGGGACAAGGGTCTCTTTATTATCTTGTTTTTGAACCAAGTTGAGAAGCAACATATTTTAAATGGAGGCCCATGGTTTTAGGATCTGACAAGCCTCTTCCTTGCCCCTTGTTCTCTAGAGTTTAAACCTATTAACAATGTCAATCTCATTGACTTTGGTTTGGGTAAGGCTCCCAAATCTACCTAAGCATTTTTTGGAAGGTTTTATCTAAATCAAGAAATCCCTTGGGAATTACATTGTGATGATGGAGATAAAGAGGAAGATGATTTATTCTCCTTTATAAGAATTTGTGTAGAACTGGATTTTAGTAAAGGGCTCTCAAACATGGCATCATTGGAATGGGAAGGATCTCAATGGCCCTAGGATTTATTATATAAAAGAATTGCCTTCTTGATCTGTAAACTGTCATGGATATTCCACTAGAATAGTTCGTCATAACAAATCTTACCTTAGATATTGGATTTAATATTACTAGCGTAGCACTCAAAATTATAGAAATAATTGAAACTGAAATGAAAGAAACAAGAAAATGAACACACCATCCACATAAATGAACACAAGATGTGACTTGGAAGACCCACTATGAGAGAAAACCTAGTTAGAAGGTGTGGTCTAAGCTCTGATGTTTTTGCAATTATTAACCACAAGTACAAAGAAAGGGACACTCACTATGGAGTTGTCATGGACATTATGGCCTGAATGACTACTACATAATCTTATACCTCCTCCATTATTTTTGAATATCCCACTCCTAGATGCTTTTCTCAACTATGGAACAATAAAAATAACAAAAGAATGGAACCCCTTCCTTTCCTAGTGACCTAGTATTTAACATAACCTAATAGCCATCTAGGGTTAGGGTTAGGGTTTTTGCTTGTGTGAGCCCTTAATTAGTGTTATGATTTTGGACCCTATAGAATATTCTTGAAATTCCACACATGAATAGTGCCACATGTGTGAGCAATAGGGACTATCGAATCGGTACCATGGTGGTCAATAGGTTAGGTCAACTTACATGAGGAATAAATTCTGCATACAAACTCTGATTGAGGTGATTTTCACATCGTTGGAAAACTTACAGTGTGTAGAATAATGTTGAGAGGTTGAGCAATGCTCATAAAATTTTGACCCCAAAAAACGTTGCTTGATGCCTCAAACCAACTCTGAAAGTTTCTGAACCCCAAATCACCAAACTAGGACCTACTCCTAAAATGGGCCCTACAAGCCAATTCCTTTATTTTTTCCACTCAAAAAGTATTGAGGTAGATAACAAATTATATAATGCTCTACTCCATATTACTTCCATTGCTGAGTATGCAAGGAAATCAATCACTAAATGCTAATGTGTCCTAAGCAAGTTGAAACTTTATTTACCCTCTAGACTCTTGCTTAGGGGAGTAAGCTTAAGAAGCATGAGGTAATCCATGTTTGATTTCCAACTAGTCAAAAGGAAAAGAGGAAAGTCTAGATGGGAAGGTATACATATCATCTCCACAAAATCAAAAAGAAAATATCAAGAACAAGCCCTTAAAAAGTCGAAAAATCCCCCAAAGAAAATAGATCCAATGTTAGTGGCATCAATCCCAATTGAACAAAATCTCGATGAAAAACCCATCCCTTGAAACCCCATAATGGAAAGCCCCCTTCCGTAGGGAAAATAACTAAAAGGTTGGATATATATAAAAAAAACACAAAGAAAACAAGATCTTGCATGGCGAGTGGACATATTAACTGGATTTGGCATTTGTTACTTTTTAAGGAAAGCCTAAAACAAGTGTACATCAAGCTGGCCACTCTGGAGACCAACCTACGAACAAAGATCCATCCAACAAACAAAGATCCAAGTAAAGGAAATACAATTAAGGTTGGGATTTTTTTTTAATTGTTCAAGTATGTGTTGTTTCTATGCTCTCTTTTGTAACCAATACGTTAAGCTCTATTTATGTAACATAAAAAAGGAAAGAAAATATACAAAGAGGAGGAATCAAAAGTGTTTGGAATTTTGAGAGGGGGCTCAGTTTTAAATATTAAGTCTCTATAAGAAAGTTGAACGACAAAGAACACAACTCTTACAAATGACAATTTCTATTGGAAAAAATATACACATATTTCCCAAAAGGTATATAGAACTTCATTAAAAATAAATGTTTAATGCATATTTAAAAGTTATATATTAAACTAAATAAGGTGTTGTTAGATGTTTTACTTTTAAACACTATGATAATGATTAGACAACGACTTGTTGATCAAATACTCGTTGAAGATTTTTTTTAGTGAAAAAAAACAAATAATTTTATTCATTTTAACAAAATACATTAATATGTGCTTAGAGAATTCTTGTAGCTAGTAACTCCAATTTGTGATTTGTGATGTTGGGGATATTTCAAAAACCCACTCCAAATATACAGTAAATAAATGGTCAGCCCAAAATACTTATCGAAGATAGAGGATAAAGGGATTCATTAAATTATTGGAGATTTTGCATGCTCGTGGTGACCTATCTAGATATATTATTTTATTAATAATATATATAATTTAATGTGGTGATTCTTTTTAATGTATATTATCTATTAATATATTAATGAGATTATGTATTGTAAAAAAAATTATTTATATTTAAGAGTTTAGCATGTTTTTAAAATTATAATAAAGATTTTGTTTTTTATTTATATATATAAAAGTAAGTTTAATTAAGTTGGAATCAGTGAATGATTCAAATTTAGGTAGTCTCAACAATGATTTAGTTAGGGAAGTAAAGGGAGATTAAGCTCAACCACCAGCCATCTAATATGAATGTAGCCTACTTAAAAGTGTTTACGACTTTGAATTAAACTTAACAATTTTTTTCAAAAAAATCAATAAATTTTCCATCCATTATTTAAAGACAATATTTATTGGATGAAATAAAATACAAATAAATTTCCTCTACTCCATTTTTTTTAATATAAAATAAAAATAATAATAATTAATTATATAAAAATTTTTAATAAATTTAACATATATTTATAAGGTACATGATGCAGCTTTATTTATATCATATATTAAAAAACATTACAATATATGTAAAAGAAAATTCCACACAACGAATAACATTCTTGTAGTGATTGTACGAATTATGCAACAAATCCTCAAATGTGAGACGATAGTCCATAACATTTGTTTTTTAACTATTCCAAGTAACTTACTTACCTACATATTTATTTTGTTTTTTATAAAGTTAACGTGAAGTTGACTTGCAACGTTCAAGTAAGTAAACATATTATTTAAAAATTTAAATAAATAAATATTTATTTGTAAAATAAAAAGCCGTCACGGTGGTAGTAGTTGAATTGTTTGGTTGGGTAGTTTTGCCAACTCATTTGTTTGGCATTTCTTCATTATTTTTTGGTATCTCATTCTCAAGATGGGTGGCATGATGTTGACATAAAGTGACTTGCACAATGAAATTGAGTGCTGGTATGTTTGCCGATGTCGTTTTCTTTGTGTATTATCACATCTTCCCCTTATAAATATGATGTTTATAGGGTCATCATTAACGTGGTTATCTTCAAAGATAAGGAGGAGAAGTAGAGACTCCATTTTTAGGTTAACATTAAGTACTATGTAGTGAATCATAAAATTATCACCAACTTTGATATGTTCATTGTTCATCATATAGTTGTTGTTAGATAATTTTATATGTGAGCCTGCTTACATATATGTGAGCAGGCTCACATATATATAGTTGTTGTTAGATAATTTTATAATTGTCGTAAGGTGTTTTTTTTCATTTTTGTTTGTTTCTAGAAGAGTTTATACATAATTTTCAAAATGGAAATTTTTTTAGAAAAATCAAGGTTAAAATTTTCATACCTTGAAAGTGAAAATCTAGATGTGGTTAATGAACAAAAACTTGTGGGGGATAGTAAAAGGGACTGAGCAATTGTCTACGTATCCATATAAATTATTGGAATGATAGAGGATAGATGATAAAGCCAAAGCTATTATTGGTCTCGCTCTCTTAAACTCTGAGTTGCATTGTTAAATCTAAAAAATTCATCCAAGGAAATATGGGATAATTTGAATAAGCCATTTGGAGAAAAAGTAGTGAATCTAAAGTTTTCTTTGAAGCTATAGTTATTAAGATTCAAGATGTTACTGAAGTCACTGTGTCTAGCCACGTAAATAATACAATATCTCTCATCGGGCAATGAATTGAAGTCAAAGCTATGATAGAGGAAGAGGATGCCAAAGCCATTTTGTTAAACAAATTGCCTTCTCAATACAACAATGTCATATTTACTCTTAGTCATATGTCTTCACAAGATCTAGAAGACATGATTTCATCAATCTTAGTTGAAGAAAATAGAGTGTTTGGAAGAGATTCAAAATGAGATTCTTGGCCAAATGACATTGTACACAAAGAAAAGGATAGGAAAGAGAATAACAAGTTAGAGTGGGATTAAGTGTTACTACTACAGAGAATGGGATTGAGCATTATTACTATGGAAAAACAAGTCATACAACAAATTATTGCAAAACCCGTGCTAATGACCTTATGAAAGGAAATCTTAAAGAGTAAGTAAATGTAGCCATTGTTGGAGATCCACTAGATACGAACAACGATGATGACCCCGTTGAAGAACCAACATTGTTTTCATTTTAAGAAGCCCACACTTTGAAAACAGGGAATGATACAGTGGAAGATAGATAAGTATGCAATAGTATGGGATGCTTATCGATCAGAGAAACTATGTCTCATTGGGGTTTTGAGACATGCATGTGAGGATAATTGTTCTACAGTTCAAGGGAGATCCAAGATCTGAAAGTTCGATATCATACCTTTATAAGGGTTATAAGGAATTTCAAGTGAAAATGGTGTCTAATGATGTTAAGAACTTGGATTACTGCTGGGAAATTATAGCTTTTGAGGAATATGGAAAAACTTGAAGGAGTCTTACTGGTTTAAGCATTATTTTAAAAGAAAAATTACCTAAAGAATGTTTGATTCTATTATTTTACTTTTCAATAAAAGTGTTTTCTTTTAGTGAGTTTCGTTTTCAATATTATAAGCCTTAAGAGAAGGTGTTAGAATATAAGACTTGTATTTGTAATAAAATCACTACAATAACTTAAGCTAAAAGATAGGTTTTTCAAATATTATTAGTATATAGAGTTTTGGACAAATAAAACCCCTCTCAAACTCTATAGAAGAGAAATAAATCTCATTATAATAGTGTGAAATATTTCCTTAATATAATATTGTGTTATTATGTATATTTATATCTTAATCTTATCTCAACTTTTAAGATTTAGCAAAATGATCCATACTTATCATTTTATACTTATCATTTTATGTATACAAATTCATTTTAAAACAAAATAATGGAAAACAAAAAAAATTGATACTTGAAAAGTCAAAATATAATTCCACCATTATGCATAAAAACAATTCTCCCAGCAACATAAGTAAAACAATCATCAGCTAAAAATGATTAATTTTTCGCAAAACAATCATCAGCTAAAAATGATTAATTTTTCCTTGTCACATTCCATCATTCAATAGAAACAATAGTGATCAAAAGTGGAATGACTGAAGGTCAAAAAAAAATTAAGCCCCATTCTTCAACTCTCGCAAGTTTTTCGTTCTATTCAAGAAGAAGTGGAATAATTGAGTGGCCAAAGTGACTTTTTGCCATTTTGTCTATAAAAAGACTTTGGAGTGTGAAGTTGATAATTTGTAGGAAGCACATTGTGACACAATAAGTATTGAATTTGGGACAAAATTATAGTTATCGGAAAGTCTAATAAAGAGAATAAAAAAGAAAAAAGCAAGAAAAAAATATTAAAATTTATTAAAAAAAATATTTTTTTAATTGATATCTCATGCCTATGTAATTGAATTAACCCATGATTTTAATAAAATCCAATTGAAGTTGTTCTTCAAAGAAAAGTCTTACAACATTTTTCTTAACTGGTTTTTTTCTTCAAATAAAAAAGCTAAATTTCATGTTTTATAACGTTGTACAATGTTGAGTTCAAAATTCATTTCGCTCACATCCACCTTTGCATTTGGAAATAGTTCAAATGTTTTGTTGTTTTGTATGGACTGAGTGATATGATACAACTAGATATATATTCAATTATGGTTGGAAGTGAATGGGGAAATTCATGGTAGAATGATAATGTTGAGAATACTATTTTTTAATATATTGTTGCTCCATTTTTTTATAAGTTTTTAATAGGATTATGTGACATCTTATTGTTAAAAGTTATCTTAATTGGAGATGTTTTAAGAGGTGCTTATTCATACCAAAACTTGAAGGTTATCTTATTTGGAGATGTTTTAAGAGGTGCTTATTCATACTAAAACTTGAACCCTATGTCCTATGTTCTAGCGATAATATTGTTTTTAGGTTTAATGAAATTTCAAATCATAATTTCTTAGTGATCAGATTGGTTTTGGGTTTAATGAAATTTCAAATCATTATGTCCTAGTGATAAGATTGGGTTTAATGAAATTTAAAATCATTTTGGTGAAGGAGGCTTAAAAGGGGACAATGCTATATCTCAAATATCATTAATCTTATTCAAACCAAGGTCTAAAGGTTTACTTTGACTTTCCTATGTCTTGGCACTCTATGTTATGTTGACATAGCATTAAAAGGTAATTAGGTTTGAATGATTGAAACTCTTGGCATGAAATACTATCATTTGAACTATCCTTATGCGTGTGATACTCATAATGCATGTCATACTTGTGTAGTTGGGATTGGTGTAACACTTAGGGATCATATGACACTCGTGTATTTATTAGTGGTGAAAGTGTGTAGGACCTCTATACTTTTATTAGTGGATGCATGCCCTACTTGGCCATATTTTTATGAGTGGTGAAAGTGTGTTGGACCTCTATATGCTTCTATGGCAATACAACATTGAATACACATTCAAATTCATAGATCTCCCCAAAGGATGAATGAACATTCAAGATTTCATTAGATCTCAAGGATGTATGGCAAATTACAATTTTAATTACCTTATACCAAGTCACACTCCTATGATAGGACCAAGGTCATGTGTGCGTGAAAGGATATTGCCTACTTAGTAAACAATGGTTAGATGGGACCCCAATGATATGATACACCTTAATTCATGGCTTCATCCACACTGATTTATAATTATGTACATGATCATTTATGTGAAAGGACTTGTTCATTTTACTTCTGACATAATTCCCTAGTACTATCATTCTCTTGATCTCCAGAGATTACTTGTACATCTATATCAACTCCACTCTACCTCCTCTTGGGACATATACCTCACTCTAACGTGGCTTTACCTTGATTCTTTCAATTGCACATTTGTTATTCACCTTCCTCATAGTAAAATGTTATGGTTAATTTTTGAATAGTTGTCTTAGTGACTTGGTTGTTTTTGTTCAAGGGTTTGCTAAATATTCAAGAGTTATCCATCAATTCTCACCTTTTTGTTAGCCCTCGATGCTATGATTGATCTATTCCCTATAAATCCTAAATATTGGGGTGTTCTTACTACATGTTGACTTGAAGTTTTGAGTTCTATTAATAAAAGGTCATGGCATCAAATATTGGTCCGAAGTTCCCTTATTCATTGCATGTAAGCTAAAAATAATTAAATATTGAAATTTGATTGTTTGATCACAAGTATTATGGAAGGTTATTATCATTAATTCATGAAAGTGTTCATCATTTTAGTTTTATGATCAAATTCTATGCAATTTTCCATATATTATTTGTTTGGAGTTCCAATTATATGGTTTATCCATAATTTTTTTCTGCCTTAGTGCTTTTATTTCACTTCAACTTCACTACAAGTGTGTGTGATTATTGTGCCTAGTTTGTATGATGCAAGTTTGGATGGTAGTTGGTTGCATGCTTGTTTGAATTTCCATGTCAAGTGGACGTGGGGTTTAAATATTGGTCTTGCCTTTAATGCTTCCAAATGGATTGGGTGACTATTTGCTACTTCCTGCATGCACTACACCATTTTTTTATTTTAACAATGGTCTTGGTCCCTTACAACAAACTCTAAATGATCATGAAATACTAATAATTAATAAGTCCTATAACAATAATTATTAATCACCATCATAGTAAATAATTACAATGATTCCCATCACTTCATCTCCCATTAAAGAGATTAAAATCAATTATATAAACGGTGGGAACATAAAGTCTAGCTTTATTTACTTATTCAACAATGATTTATTTGAGATCATTATTGAATATATGGTGTGAATGATATTTTACAACATTCAATGATTATCCCTCAATGATTTTAATGTATAACCCCTCTAACCACTATGGTTCTCTATAACCCATATAGCCCATGTGGTCCTAGTGCCAATAATCCCTAGGGTCCCCTTATTGATAACATCCTTATGATAATAACCTATATTGACTCCATTCTGTTATCAATGTTATAATCCCTATAACACCTATATTTTGTGTTCCAATAACCCTTATGTTTCCATTCTAATAACCCCTATGTTCCTCATCTTAATAACCCCTATGGTCCTCATCTCATTAATTTCTATATAACCTTATAATAACCAATATGGTACTACATTCTAATAACACTTATCACCTTTATAATAACTTGTGTGGTTCTCATGCCAATAACTCTTATAACCCTTAGAATCCTTAAGGYCACCATGTTAATAACCCATATGGTCCTCATAGTGACAACCCTTATTGTCCTCGCAACGATAACCCATTTGGTACTTGTACTAATAACATTGTATACAAGGAAACATAACATGAGGATATCTAACTAGACCTTCAAAAGTGGATTGGTACACTAGTGCATAGACTCAACCTATTATATCCTTCTCAAACAAAAAATCATTCCAAGTGCTCGATTTTAGTTGAAACTAGGGTTTTAAGGAAGAAATAGAAAAGAACCCATAAAAACACTCCAAAGGTCTTAATGTGGTTGGCTTGTTGAATTGGAGAAGCAAGAACAATATAAGGACTTCTCATCCACAATGATCTCCTAAAAGTACCTATGCACAACAACCAATAGAAAACCTTCCTACTTTCCTAAAACCCTAACTTCTAAGATGCTTGAGAAAGGAGAAACCTTGAATCTATCAATGATTCAATCATAAATAAGCATGGCAATAACATGAACCATGAACAATAGTTTTGAGGAAGGGAATAGAGTGGTTTTATTAATCAAGAGATATTGTAATAACAATTTCCTTTTCATGAATTGTGTTGGACTTTCATTCTCCAATATTCAAGGGTTCATTCCTCTCTTAGGCTCTTAAGGGTCACCTGATCTTCAACAATGGTGTGAACGCAAAGTGGGCACTCTCAAATTCAACAAGATAAATTTAGCACGAATCAAAATATCCTTAAACCACGTTGAGGAATATCTTAAATAGAATGATGATGCCTCCTATAGATTTTATTATAATTAAGGTCCATTACTTAGTGAATCTTGGAATATTTTCGGTTTACCCACTCTCTAGAGATCTATTTTGACTATATCAATCCTATGTATATTGGATTAATGCCCCCATATTAAGTTTGACTATGTCCAAAGGATGACACAATTTTGAGATTGATATGAACAAGATAACACTCCTTTCAAAGAGAAAAGACGGTGTGCTGATAGATTCATATATATATTCATATTTTTTTCAATTTTTTAGTAATTAAGGGATTTTTTGGTTTTCACATACCATACGGTGATGTCTTTAGAAGCCAACACTAACTATCACAAGGTGATAAAACTAATGTTTCAATAGATTCCCCTTGATATGCAAGGGGAGGAGAGTAGTATTATGATTGAAATACAATGTTGTTTTGTAAATATGTCCAAGTGAACACCTAAAGGGTCCAAAGGAGAAGAWTTTTTYCTATTTCATTGGAT
The DNA here is from genome assembly GCA_032191745.1 of Picea mariana. Lineage (NCBI taxonomy): Eukaryota > Viridiplantae > Streptophyta > Pinopsida > Pinales > Pinaceae > Picea > Picea mariana. The sequence goes on along the minus strand of JASDQU010010376.1, from coordinate 15,705 downwards.
AAAATACCTTCTACAAAACACAAACAAAGTTATAAGTATAATATYTCTTTTTTGCATGACTTGGGCATACCCATGTTTGTATGCTTATCAAGTCAAAGTATAGATGGAACYATGGCATCATGAGAAAGGGCTAGGTCAAGATACACCTRGTGACTATGGAAAAACATGATAATGATCCAAGGTACGATACATCAATAAATCTCCTAAAAGATAAAGTGATAACCCATAGAAGGGCCACAATACTTGGAACAAAAGAGACCCAAAATGATGAAGGGGTTTCATAGGTACAAGCTCAATGGTTAGCTAAATGACARCCATGTACATCCAAACAGACTGTAAAATGGAATCTAAAACACAACCAACCCAAAGTAAAACTCTCCTCGAAGTGATAATAAGTCATAGTTGACCATGGGAGAAACCATCTAGTCACTAACCAATAATGATAATCACTAAAAAAAGTGAGGAATCCCACCAATGATGACAATGGGTGCCAAGGTACAAGTACAATTTTAGTAGTGTGAATCAATAAGATGATGTTAAACAGTAAAATAAATCATCTGTTCAACACTCAATAATGTAAAACACAACGAAATGCAAGGTAGACTGCAAATGAGGAAAATGAAACCCAAGCTACTCAACCTTTAGATCAACCCACAAAGAAAATGTGTCGTGTTTGATAGGGGGGAACCCATTAGAAGGAGGAAAATGGTGGAATTCCTCCAACCAACGTGAGGTAGAGAATATGTTGATGTGATGTAAGGACTAACACTCAATATAAAAAAAGGTGAACATGAGAATGTGGCATAAGACTTCCCTTGACGTGGAGAAAAAATGAGGATAGACCTAGGCAGCGACCATAGTATAAGGACCAATGATGATATAGTCAAAAAAATATCAAGATGGTGATAATCAGGTAAGGGACAAAAGCTCTACAAACTCAACTTGATAACAAAGAATGAGAGTGGTGGATGCAACAAAGTGACTGAAGTGAAAATTATCTAGTTCACGGTGACACAAATTGTTGCATGAACTCAAGGACCAACAAAAAAACTCTTTCTTCGTGTCCCCAYTTTTTTGAATGAAAGAATCATTAATGCTATAGAGAGAGGATTGGGTGCTTATATGAAATAAATTGGTTGTCAAGCACGCACACAAATATCATGGAAAAAGAAAGCRGTGTAAACAAATGGATAACAACATAAAAAACACCTTTGTGTCTGCCTCCTCTAAAATGGTGATGATTTTCATGCAAATGGTTCTTTAGAGAAGTGTAGAAACAATCAAATGAAGCTAGAAACAACAAGCAAATGGAGCAAAAAATGACAAGGGAATGGAACAAGAAATATAGCAACAAACATACAAAATAAATGGAGTCCCAGCAAGTAACGACTTGCAATTAAAAGGGGTGAGACATGAGGGCTCATAAGATAATATCAAGAAGTGGGAATCCCAATGGATACAAAAGCTAGAAGGGGTGTTGAAAGGCTAAAGGGGATAAACTAGGGAAACCCCTTATAGATAATATCTTACTATTGAAAGAGTACTAAAAATGATGCTTGAAAATGGTTGGAGAAACACCAACTAATGAGGTGGACCCTAAGGAATAAAAAAGTGAAAAAAATCTCAAATACAATAGTGTAGTGGGTAGAACTAAATTTATATGTCAAATTCAAAAATATATTTGAATGATTTTGAAAAAGCATAAAAACATTACAAGACAAAAAGTAGGGTTTCAATCAATTATCATATACACATGAAAACAAATACCACCGTGTGATGAAAAAGAGTGAGAAAATGAGTCCAAGAGTATAGACCACACACAAAATGGAGTTTGTATGCATCCAAATGATCAAAATCAATTATCATGTACACATGAAAAAAAATACCACCATGTGAAAAAGAGTGAGAAAATGAGGCCAAGAGTACACACCACACACAAAATGGAGT
>JASDQU010010376.1:1981-12175 GCA_032191745.1 Picea mariana | reverse complement strand
CTGAGTATATTATTGTAATGGATTCAAGCCCTATTGTTGATCAATCTTGTGACCTAAATATTATAGGGCTTACTCTGGGTACCATCTATGAAATGAGTGGAAGTACTGGAGGGTTTTCCCTGGGATTTGTAACCTAGTAAAAAATAGTCAATTAGGTGTAACTAAAGTGGTTATGAAGGGTTAACTCAATTGGTCTTGATGCCAGACATACCTACTCTCCCCTAAAGTCGGAGAGGTCACAAGTTTGAATCGCATGCTCCTTGGAACTACGTTTTACCCCGCTTACCATCCATGGATCATGAGGAAGTATTTGATAGGTTTTCTGTGCAGCTTTCTTCAAAAAAAAAAAAGTGGTCAAATTTCATTTTGTGACATGTTTTCTCTTAGTGAGTTATATATAATTTATTCATAAATTGTTGACATGGCCTTGTGCCCTCAAAAATCTAGAGTTTACCTTCTGTACCATCCTCGGAATAATAATGTCCATTAACTCCTACTTGTGAATCAAGAATAATGTCCAAATCATATGGTGTAGACTATTGGCACAGAGGAAGACCCAGGGTTCAACGCTTCAACAGTGCACCAATAAAACCCTAATTACCGGCCCTTTCAGCAACACCTGTGAAGTAGATGAAGTCTCACCCGAGGTATAGGTAGGGGTGGTTGCAGGACTCCAGTGTCTGCAACCTTAGCTGGGACACAGATCTGTGATTACAATACTCTAACAAAGCACTTAGCAGTTTTCATTCATTAGTACTTAACCATTGTCTATAACGCAGATAAACCCTAATTATAGCGCAACGCAGTATTCAACAAGATTCAACACATTCAAGCACTAAGCACATAAACATAGATCAGATCTAGCATCTCATTCACATCATTAGGCACTAAGCTATCATATTCATCTAAGAATACATCATTGTACTAAGCATTAATCATATGAACCATAAAAAGACCTTAATACACAAAGAAACCATAACAGAGGATATATGTGGTTCACCCCTAGCCTGGGGCTACGCCCACCAACTCTTTGTCTTCTTTATTATCTTTTGACAATCATCTACATGCACAGAGCCATAAGGTCCTACTCTGCATAGGACAAGATATCTGCGCTCAACTCGCCAGATCCTCCTTCCCCGAGCTAGGTTACAGCACAAAGCATTTACACAATCTCTTACAATCACTTGCACTTATCCTTGCAAGTCTCACACAGTATGCACAAAGCATGTACAACTATCACTTGCACTTAGCATGTTGGCCTTCACTTGCCCTTAGCACCTAGCATCACAACTTTGCGCTCCTACTTACATCTCCTAGCTTTCTATTTATACATTACAAAATGGGCCTAAACATGGGTAAACCCATGGACCGACATCCCCATACCCATTACATAAGCCCAAAACCCAAACATCCCTAAAAAGGGGCTGTGATCCCGCAATCTCCGCTTCGACTTGCGCTCTGCCTTCAACAGCTTGTTGAAGTCCCAAAATAGGTCAAACCTGACCAAGGATCTCCAAAAGTTGGTCAAGGGCCAACAGGCCCCCAACACTCACCTGTGACTCATCTTGAGTCACTCTGATCTGGGTAACTCTACTTCAAAAGCCTCGAGCCTGGCTCGAGCTGCTTCAAATTGCTGGTGTGTTAGGGGCTCCTGCTCAGCGAACTCTAAGCGTTATTCAACTGAAGTGACTACATGTTCCAACTCTGCTTCTTGTCCTTCAATCTCTTCGAATAGTTGGCAAGCTGCATCCTGGATTGGCTAGAGCCTCTGAGTCACTTCCATGACTTTTCTTTGTATGGCATGGACGTGTTGTTGAACAGTGCATTGTTCCTGGGATCGTTTCATTCTCTCAACTATTGACAAGAGCTTCAATTGTGCATGTACTTTCATTGCTTGCTTCTTTGCCTCCTGGAGCTATGACTCTAGTGTCTTCAGTTCAGGGTCCTCAGTAAGTCGCTCATAAGTTTGTGCACTTTTACTGCTAAGTTGTTGACATTCCAAAACTAATGCTCTGATCCTCTCAACTACGCTCCAAGCAATGGCTTCTCTTTGGTCTCGCACGTTCTGCGGAGTACTTGGTACTGTTTGTAGCTCTAGATATGATATTCTTTGTTGAAGTTGTTGGATGGCTTCAGCAAGCTGTGCTACTTGATGCTCCACTGGGTCTTCCTCCTTTTTCTCTAAGCCCATCACAGAGCAAAGTGCTCTACTGACTGTTTCTTTTACTCCAACCTGCTCCGCGAGCAACTGTTCTTTCTCATGTTGGATCTACGCCTTTTCCTTTTCAAACTTTGCTTGGAGGGCATCCTTCTCCTATTGTGCAACCCTACGTTGCTCTATTACTTCCTCTTGTGCTTGCTTCAGGGCCACGGTGGACTATTCTGTTTCTTCCTGTGCGTGATGAAGGCAGGCTTCAGTTGCATTGGCTAGTCTATGGAGTTGGGTAGGATCATCTGGAGGGGGCACAATGGACACTGTGCAGCTGGAGTGAAGGGCCTGTTGTACCCCTTGTAGTTTTGCTTCAATTTTTTCATACATGGTCTCTTGCTTAGCTTTATTTCTATGCAAAATATCTTCTGAAGCGTCTGATACAGCTGTGATGATGAAGTCGAAGTCATCGAGCATGAACACAGTCTGCAGCTTGGTCTTACTAGTTCTTTACTTCTTCTGCGATGTGGGTTTCGTGGGAGAAGCCTTTCTTTTGTGAGATGGCTCTGCATCATCAGGGGGATTATGTGGCAGTGTTACTTTGCCTTTCTTCTACTGATCTTCTTTTCCATTTTTCTCTTCTTTATCTACTTTGTCATCACCTCCTCCTCCAGGTGACTCTGAAGCAGTTTCTTCTGATGCACTGCTCAGTTGTTGGACTTCATTTGTCTTCTTCCTTCTGTTAGTTCTAGGTGTATCATGCCCTTCATGAGTGATCACCGGGATTCCTATTAGTTCTAGATCAGATATTTCTGTGGGGTCAACAGGGATAAGGAGCTCTATAGGCCACTCCTTAGTTATTTATTCTAGGTCCTCCTCTGTGAGTTTGTTATAACTCTGTAGTACTTCTTTGTGTTCGTCTTTGTGCGCAATGATGTAGATAAAATGTCTGTCTGCGTGTTACTTCACAAATGGCCTAAACCTGTGCAAGTTGTTCGGCGTTATACGAGGGACAACCTCAATATCCATCTTTAACTATAGGTAGTAGGTGTGGAACACCGCATTTGATTGTCATTGTTTTCCCATATCGCTTGAATACTATAGCGAAGTGAATGTCATGGATAAGGGTTCAGATGGCTCTAGTTCAGGGAAGGTTGCACCTTCTAGCATCTCCCAAGATATGAACGTGATGAGGATTAGCAACCAACTAAAATGGAACTCATAGCCCTGATCCTGAGCTTCACAGTAGTATTGGTCTAACTGGTTCACTAAGTATTTTTCCCAATTCATCTGTAGCCCCTCCACGCATTTTCCTACAAGGTCAACAACAAACCTTGTGAGGAAAGCAAGGCACACTACATCATTCTGGATGGAAGCTACCTTGTAGCCTCACTTCCCCTTCTCCACATTGTCGTATGTATCTTTAATATTTTGCGCCAGGGTGCGGTCTGCAGCCTTCCCTGGGTAAAAATCTTGTGGGCCTGGTCCCTACATGCTTAATCTGGTGATCCGATGGATCAGCGCCAGATCAACAATGATGCGTCTGTCTAGCCACAAATAACCGCCATGGAAGCTCGACAACAGGATCTTAACGCACGCGTTAACCTCCTGGTTCCTTCCAAAATGGGGTATTTTCATCACGTTCAGGATGGTGGACTGTATGAGGTCCATAGTCCATGGTTGGGGGATTATCCTCGACTTCTTCCCCTTCATCCTAGTTAAATACCTATGAGGAGCGAGCATGCTAAAGTTATTGTGATCCCCTAGGTTAAAGTCATTGATCTTTAGTGTCATGATATTATCTGGATAAGGATTGCCTGTGTGTATCCCCTTTGGGAGGTACGCAGTAACCAAGGTGTAGTCGAAGTCCCTAGGGACACTGTCACGATTCACTGCACCGGCCAGAGGCAGGATGTAGTTGGGAAAGATGGAAGGGATTAACTTCGCGTTCACCAAGTCATCTTGATGCTTGGTTCTTTTCTCATCTACATCTCAGGATGGTCTGGATCCATGAGCAGTCGAAGGGGAGGCTTTCACTCCTCGCGTCGATGAGGCTTAAACTCTTGTGGACATCACTCTCTCTGCCATTAGATTGATTAAAATTTCCTCTACTGAATTTTCCACTTGCGCTCAGCTCATCCGACAAGCATGCTCGAGATCGGATATCTCAGGCTGATGAACAATTTATCAATGCAATAGAATGGATGGCAAGGTCTCAATAAGCACATCACAGTAACAATGAGTTCTCTTATTGGCTCGGATACAATTCGTGAAAGTGTGCTCGGTGCAACAATCGACGAGATAAGTAGATAGTGATGTAACAGATCCTTCCAACAGACAAGAAGCCTTCATCAATGCAGTTTTGTCTGTTGTGGCATGGTCCCAATGGTCCGATGGCGAGATTTCTGATCATAACTGTTTTTTTAACCATTCAGAAACGTCAATCTAATGGTTATAATGCCTCCAACAGTCATATCACTTCGCCATGGTGAAGTGTCAATCTAAGTTGCTCTGATATTCCGACGAAGTTCAAATTCTGGATACCTTCCTTCTGCAAAGTCTTCTCTGGAACTTCCTGTAATTTCTCCAACTTTGTTTTCTTCTTGCTGAGCTTTCTAGCCTTCTTCCCTGTGATCTGCGTTACTAGGTTCATATTCCCATTCTGATTCTTATCTCCTCCTGGCATAGTAACTTCGCATTGTTGATGGTCTTTCGTAGGGTTCAAGGCCAATACTTCTTCTCTGTTTGGGGAAGGTGCTCTACTCTCTTGTACAGACATGTGTTTCAAGTCTGCTTGTGTTCTTTCAGCTTCGACATCCAAATTGTTGGTCCTCGGTAGCTTCGACTGGTTTTCTTGTTCTTCCAGTAAGTGTGCTATTCTCTTATCCATGAAGTCTCTTAGTTCTTACTTTTTCTGTTCTAGAGCTTCCTCTTCTTATTTTCTTCGGATCTAATCTTTCTCAATCCAGGTTTTTCCTAGTAACATAGAAAATGGGGCGTTGTTCTCAATAAATTTAACAACCTCAAATTCTTCTTCTGTCGAAGTTCCATGAGTGCTCATAGATGTCTGGGTAAGTCTTCCACATAGGGTTATCATCTTTCCTCTAAATAATCCTATTCTTCCCAATGAATGAATCATAGCATTCTTTCCTAAAATTTCCCAAGTTCTTTCTGTCATAATATTCACCTGTGTTTCCTCATCCAGGACACAGTCCATGTCGAAGTCTCCTATTCTTGTTTATATGCACTCTTTTTCTTTGAAGATCTCTTATAAGTTGATATCTATGTGGTCATTCAGAATTTCTTTCATTTGTAGTAATACAGTCTCTGATTCTTTCTAGGGTGTTTCCATGGTCTCGGTTTCTTGGCCTTTCTCAGGGTTTTCTTGTCTCATATTCATTCTTTCAACCTTAGAAATCATTCTAGGGAAATCCAGAACGTCATGGTCCATAGCTTTACAACAAAAAAAACTAGGTCTTCTATCAGGGAAATCCTTAGCAAGATGGTCCGACCTTCTGCAGCTGTAACAAAGGGTTAATCCTCTCTTCCTCTTAAATGATCCCCAGCCTTTCTTGTACTGCGCACTAGGATCGTGGTAGCTAACCTGTAGAAAATTCTTCCTAGAATCTTGCATCCATTTGTTAGTCCAAACATTCTTTCTATGCATAGGAATAACATATCTTTCATTATTTCTATCAAATCTATTCATATCAAATCTTATTTCTTCTAACTGTGCCCTAGTTTTCAGACTAGGATAAAATTTATCAAACATACCTAGATCCATACTTTTGAAACAAAAATTTCCACTTATCTTACCTTTAACAAAGCACAAAGCTTTCAGATCTTACCTCTTTAATAAAAAAAATTCACTGATCTTACCTCTTTTCTTTATATCTGCCTCCTTTCTTAGCACAGAGCTTTACAATTCAAGTAGAATACTGCGCACTTAAAGTAACGTATCTATGCACAGAGCTTTCTTTCTTTTCCTCAGTTCCCAGTAATCACAGTTTCAAGTCTCGACAACAGAACCATTTGTTGGCACAGGGGAAGACCCAGGGTTCAATGCTTCAACATCACACCAACAAAACCCTAACTACCAGCCCTTTCGGCAACACCTGCGAAGAAGATGAAGTCTCACTTGAGGTAGAGGCAGGGGTGGTTGCAGGACTCTAGTGTATGCAACCTTAGTTGGGACACAGATCTGTGATTACAATACTCTAACAAAGCACTTAACAGTTGTCATTCATTAGTACTTAACCTTTGTCTACAACACAGATAAAACCTAATCACAGTGCAACACATTATTCAACAAGATTAAACACATTCAATCACTAAACACATCAACATATATCAGATCTATCATCTCATTCACATCATTAGGCACTAAGCTATCATATTCATCTAAGCATACATCATTGTACTAAGCATTAATCATATGAACCATAAAACGACCATAATGCATAAAGCAACCATAACACAGGATATATGTGGTTCACCCCTAGCCTGGGGCTACATCCACCAACTCTTTGTCTTCTTTATTATCTTTTGTCAATCATCTACATACACAGAGCCATAAATTCCTACTCCGCATAGGACAAGAGATCTACGCACATCTCGCTAGATCCTTCTTCCCCGAGCTAGGTTACAACACAAAGCCTTTACACAATCTCTTACAGTCACTTGCACTTAGCCTTGCAAGTCTCACACAGTATGCACAAAGCATGTACAACTATCACTTGCACTTAGCATATTGGTCTTCACTTGCCCTTAGCACCTAGCATCACACAGTTGCACTCCTAATTACATCGCCTAGATTTCTATTTATACATTACAAAATGGGCCTAAACATGGGTAAACCCATGGGTCGACATCCCCATACTCGTTACATAAGCCCAAAACCCAAAAATCCCTAAAAAGGGGTCGTGATCCCATGATCTCCGATTCGACTTGCGCTCCACCTTTGACAGCCTGTCAAAGTCCCAAAATAGGTCAAACCTGACCAAGGATCTCCAAAACTTGGTCAAGGGCCAACATAGACCAAACATAGAAGTCTACGTAAGAACTAAAGATGAGGAGAAAAGAGAGAAATTAGGGATGAAGATGGAGTCCAGTGATTCATGGAGATATTATTGGAGATAGTTATGGAGATGATTGAACTAAATATCAAATTATAACTTAGTTTTTATGGTCACCTATTGTTATATAAAGGGTCCAATTGTACAATAGAAACATATATGGGAATGGTTTTATTGAATAGAAATTTCCCTTTCGTGGGTTTCTTGAGTGTAAACTCTCAATGTCCCTTACTTCATATATGGTTGTGTATATTTTTTGTTGGTTATTAAAACCAACATTTGGTATCAAATCCCAATGGTGTGATTGGATTTCCTTGCATTGATGTTTGAACAAAATTGTACAAGCCACGAAGTAGTAAGATTTTTAAGTCGTATTCACCATTGACTCCATTTTCTTAATATCCTTATTTATGCTTGTTCTACAACTCCATAATAGGACATATGATATGGATTTGCTTATACATTGAATGCAAATAGTTGTAGAATAAGCTACTTTGAAAAGAACATGAGACATCTAATATCATCTCTGTTAAGATTTTGAATTAAATATAGATCAACACTGAATTCCTTTTTCATCATTGCTTGAAAGTTTGGAGAGTTGCAATGTTTCAAATCAAGAAAAGAAGACGATTGTGGAAAATCTTAATGGGGAAGTTGACCATTTTGGGTGAGGACCGAATCGGAAATTTTTCATGCAATTCAGTTGGATATTTTGATTCTTAGATTAGTCAAAGCATATATTCGAGCTTCTCCATTGAAACGAGTAGCTCTAAAGGCATTGACAAAAAATGAGAGTAGATTGCAAGCATTGCATATGAATTCTTTGAACATGAGGGAAATAAAGTTATTTCAGTTGAAGAACTAGCTTGAGAAATGAACCTTGCACCTACCACACATACGGTTCTGCATGATTAGATCAAAAGTACAGAGAAAAGATATCTAAGAGTTCTGGAAATCTATAGATCGACTCCAAGATTAGAGCATGAGAGGATCTAAGCATGTCAGTCAGGCATGGATTAGGCAAAGTCGTGGGTAGTTTAAGCATGTCAACCCTGCAAGGAAGAGGACGACGAGGAATTTCAAGCGGTTGCAGTAGTATTCGCTAGGAATCAACGAGGTGCCTCAAGACAACGATATTATGCTTTGGAATGTTATAATTTTTTGGGACTGGGGTACGTTTAAGTTGACTCTTCCATTCATGGAAGTCAAAGGTCGTTTGATTCCATGACACTAAGTTATGTCAAATCATGACACTAGCGCATCAATTAAGTTTTACAATCTAGTGACATAGGTGTCTTATTGGATGGAGACATTCCTCCTACAAGAAATAGAAATGATTTTATGCAAGTATTGCAGTGGAAGATTCAAATGAAGAATTACACAAGAAGATGACAACATAAAAAATAATATTGATGGAAAAAGAGAAGACGCAGACTCCATGACAGAAAAAGGTACAAACAACATGAACAAAAGAAGATGCAAGAAGAAGAAAGAAGAAGATGGACTCTTGGACATGAACAGAAGAAGAAAAAAGCAAGGGCATATTGAAGAAGAAAAAAAGGAAAAAAGGATAGAGAAGAATGAAGCAACAAATAAAATGGCATAGGAAAATTGAAATGAAGAATGAAGAACACAAATGAATAAATGATTAAGTGAAAAGGCAAGGTAAGAATAAATAGTACCATGTGTTTCAAAATTGAGTTGCAAAAGCAATGACACCATGAAAAATGACATCCCTAAGAAGTTTAATGATCCTTCTTGAATAATGTTCTTTTGATGATGGAAAGAAATCGGTCTTGGTGCAATGTTTGTAAAATGGCTAGATTATCCTGAAATGAAAATTTGAAATTGTATGTACCTTAGTCAAATGTTGGTGCAAGCCATGACAAGGCAAGTGTACCCCCATAACTTGATTGCCAATTGATTCGTAGTAAACCAAAAACTATGTGTCATGACAAAGGAAGGTTTGTGGTCAACCAAAACCACTTGATGTAATGTATGGTTCGTGGTAAGCCAAAACCACTTAAGAATTGTAATAGTTAAGGATAAACAAACGTAAAACCTAGAGGATGTAATGGTTGAGGGTAACCTAGAAAAACTTGAAGTGTGGTTGTAGGTAAGCCAAAGAAAACCTAGGATGATGATTCATAATGATGAATGATGATGCAGGGGGAGTGAAAATGATCGTGACTGAAGATTTGTTGTTGAACCATGTATGAGAACTAGTGAATATAGCGGCTGGTGACCCATGTATTCTGGTGGATGGTAATTTTTTTATATGGATTTCAACAAACACAATGTTTATGTTTTGCAAGTACAAGATGAAAATTAAAGAAGATTGAGGATGTAGAATGAAGAAGACCAAAGATGTGTAGGAGACTAAGGATGAATACAAAAGACCAAAAGATGAAGATCACAAAAGACTGAAGATGAAGACAAAGAGCAACGAAGGAAAAAATCATAAAAGATGAAGATGAAAATGTGACCAATTAAAAAGACAATTGAAAAGACAAAGGATGACGATTACACATTGAGATCACAAGTATTTGTTAAGGGGGAGAGTGTGAAAGATTAACCCCTTTTTGTGAATCAATAATAATGTTTAAATTATATGATGGATTTGTAATGATGTAGACCAAGCAAATAAGTCTATGTAAGAACCAAAGGTGAGGAGAAAAGAAAAAAATTAGGGATGAAAATCAAGCTAAGTGATTCATGGAGATAGTTATAGAGATGGTTGAACTAAATGTCCAATTATAACATAGTTGTTATGGTCACCTATTATTATATAAAGGAACCAATAGTACAATAGAAACACACATAGAAATACTTTAATTGAATAAAATTTTCATCCTTAAATATTTCTTAAGTGTAAACTCATGATATCCCTTACTTTGTATATGATAATGTATATTTATTGTTAATTATTAAAACAAACAAACTCCATATTATAATTTCAATAATCCAATT
>JASDQU010010375.1:137872-166906 GCA_032191745.1 Picea mariana | reverse complement strand
CATCCCATTCCCCTAGTCCGGCCATTAGGATGACCTTTCAGGGTTACACTTTGTCTTGTGGGAAGAAGGGGCTAAAGGCCCAGGGGGTAAAAACCAGCTGGTAAAAGATAAAATCCATAGGAAATAAAACCTAGAGATGCTTTGCCCAGGGAATCCCTGAGAAGGCAATAAAAAGCCTCTCGATAAGACACTTAAGGGACCCTAAGAAAAATAATAAAACAAGACCTAACCAAGAGGATGGGAGGTCTCATCACGAGTCGGCCCATTATGTTCATAGGTATCCAGCAGTATGACATTGCCATCATCTGGTCACCACACCAGGGCAATGACCTTTGGTTGCATGGCCAAAGGAAAGGGTGTCTCATCACGAACCAGCCTTATCATCTCTGCGAAGATACCAGTGGGTAACACTGTCAGCTCTGGTCACCAAGCCAAGGCAGTGTCCTCTGGTCAGAACTTGAAGTAAAAAAGAATGAAAAGCAATAAATGAAAAGATAAAGGCAATAAAGGGCTTGGAAAAAATGCATCCATGACGAGTACAACTCACCTCCTACAAAGGTACCCACAGACAACACCTGCCCTTGGTCTTACTGTGACTGGACATCCCTAAAACCATATCACCTCATAAAACATGGCTTGAATGATCTTTCGAGGAAACTTTCCATCTCTTGTGGGTGTTAGCCCAATAGGTTGTTCTGTCAGTTTCCTTAGCTTTGTATAGTAGATCTTTGTAATATCTTTGAGCTATTTGATGATATGTTAGGGATTTCATGCATGTATTTGATAACTTTAATGATGAAATATGATTTGCATTGCTATGATCCCTAGGACTAATGAGCCCATGGAGGGTGTAGTCTTTGATGTGCAGGACCATACCCGACAGACAGTTACCAGAGGACCGGTACACGTGGGGAGATGATTAGATTGGACCTCCATGGGGCTGAAGAGCCCATCAGATGGTTGCTGGGATAACAGAGACATGACAACATTTGTGATGAGCCCTTGCATGAAGAAGAAGAAGGACGTCCTCACCAGGGACTCTTTGGTAGAGCCCGGCCTGGGGGGATCACCCATTGCAGATGAGATGATGGCTTTTGCTGGACAGGACGCTACCCAGGGAAGGCTGGACGTTTTCTGGAGGATGTGGTAGTGTGGTTGGACCATTTGGCACATGTGGTAGCTTGCAGAAGCCCTAGAGGGGCCAACGTTTTGCCTATTGGATGCTGATCTTGCCCAAAAAGGGCCAACGTCTCCCTCAGAGGGGCCTGACATCTCCCTTTTAGCTCATAATTTTGACATTTTAGCATTTAATATGACAAATAATGTAACTTTTGTTAGTCAGCCTTGTCGGCTGTTTTAATGACCTGTTTTTGTAATTAAAGGTCATTTGGATGATATAAAGAGAGGACGTTGCCTCTCCTTTTAAAACACAACACAACTTGCTCTCTTGTGAGAGATCTCTTTTAGTCTTTTGTCTTGGATTATTGGCTCTTGGAGTTGAGGCACTACACTTGTGGATGATCATCTTTGGCATTGTTATGGTGTTTTTATCATTGGAAGGTGTTACAACTAGGGTTTGATAAGCTCATCATTGATTTGTAAGTGTTTTTCTCATACAAAACTTCTTGATTGAATGGTTGTTGGTTGAATATCTTACATGTATAGTTACATTGTTGTTATTATGCTTAATCATTGAAACCCTAGGGAGCAAGCACACAAGTAGGTCCTTGCTTCATGTCCCCATGATAAAAACTTGTTTAGCCATTTGATTTAGAAGAATATAGCCTAGCCATTGCTACACTAATTCTTCTTTTTCTGAGTTAGATTTGAAGCATAAATTGAAGAAAGAAGACGTCCTAGGCCTAATTGACTTTACACCTAGGGTTTGACTCTTAGGGTTTGAAAATCCTTGGCCCTACAACACTTTTCAGCCCTAGATTTGTGTTTTGAAGCTAGCCATTTTTGCCAAAGAGTTTTAAGGAAAGAGGGAGGAGCCTGAGGCCTAGCTTAAGCTACACCGAAATGAGCCTCCTCCCCTTAGGGTTTTGACTTCATGGCCCTGCCATTGCAGCACCATTAAGCCTAACTCTCCCGTCCTTAGATTTAGATCCTTCCAAGCCTTTAGCCTTACTCCTTGACTCCATTTACCCTAAGGCACTAGTCTAAGAATGCAACGTTGAGCCTTTTGTGTTAAAACAACCTTCTCAAAACTCTTAAATTGAAACCCTAACTAACTCTAGTGACCTACTAACCCTAACTCTATGATGACGTCTTGCCTCATTTGAACTTAGGCTAGTATAAAAGTTGCGGCTAAGTCATAGACATAGAAGTGTTGAGCATTTTCATTGGCCTATTTCACAAAACGTCCACCTCTTTGCCTACCATAACTAACCTAGACTAGGGTTGACGTCACCCTTAGTAGGATTGACGTAGCAACATAATATTGTGAGCATATTTATGGTATTTAATGCATTGTGATAAATCAAGGATTGATATTGAACATTGAATGCTATTATCATTTGGTATTTATTGAAGAAGTAGTATTATAAGCCATAGCCTTAATTGCAATCATTGACTTCGTCAATAATTACATTTATTTATGCTCATACATGATAAAGATAGTCATTAGTTTATGAAGTACTAACCACTGTTTTCACATTTTAGTTTTATCATTTGCCTTGTCTCACAAACAGGTGCCCTCTCAGTGAAATACCTTCTCTTTGACTATCTCCTTGGCAGTAATCTATGAAGGGAAAGCTTATTTTAACCTTTGAGCCTTGAACCCTCGATCCTTTTCCTTCAATACCCCAGATTACTAGGGACGTCTCCCTTGGGATTAGCCACCTGGAATAGAAAGAGCCCCCCATCGAGGTGACAGTGGGTGGGGGAAGCTCCTGTTACGCTAGTTTGACTCTTGCCTTCAAGCTACTTAACCTATCCTACAAACTGAGCGATAACAATTACCTCATCCATCTGAAAGGGAAGGGGAGAGGAATTGGATGGGGAGGCTTCAGGTCTCTTCCTGGATATGTCTCTATCAGCCTTATTCCTGAGTCGGTCAACAACCAATATGTTAGATTCTACTTCCACGGATGCATCTTGCATGTGAGCTAGAGTAGTTTCTCTCCTTTCCCTCAACAGAAGGCAAAAATTGGGATCAAAAGCGCTAGCATAAGTGATTTTAGCAGAGGCTTCTAAGGGATTTATTTTAGCGGGGATCTTATTGTGCATTTTATTGAATCTCTTGGAGAAGTCAGAGACAAACTCTCCTTCCTTTCTCTTCAAAGACCCAAAATCTCCCATGTAATACATGAAGTCTTTTTGTCTCCCACTGTCTCAAAAAGGCATTATCCAAAGCTTCAATCCCATCAATAGATCCAGGAGGCAGGACCCTAAACCGCTTTCTAGCCTCGCTTTCAAGGCTATGGACGAAAATTCTCATACATACGTCTGCATGCATGATAACATGATCATCTGTAAAACTGTAAAAGGCTTCAAGGTGTTCTTCTGCAACTATGTCCCCTTCGCCTATAAACTTGGGCAGCTGCTTAAGGTAGCCATTTGCTGGAAGCGCGTTGAGAGGCTGAGGTAAAAAAGGGGAGCATACCTAGCAGCTATTATAGCCTCCATTCTAGTCATGGGGGGATTTTCTCCTGCCATAGGAATATTAGGTGAAGGAGAACTCAGAGGAGAAGGAGCTCGAACAAGGGATACTGGAAATGAGCTTACAGGTGAATGGGGAAACAATGGGGGATTCAGAGAGAAGGATAAGGGGCTTGAGTCAGCAGATGCTTCTCTCTGTGCAGTAGCAGTAACAATAACAAGAGGAGGAGTGGTAAAGCTAGGGGTGGGTAAATCTTCTGTGGTCCAGTGTCTACGCCAGGTACAACTTCAGGGGAGAGGGGAGTGGCAAAGATTTCTCCCTCCAATCCCAGACCAGGAGGGGAAAACTCAGTAGGAACACTCCCGAAATTCAGGAAATGGGAAACTTCAGAAAAAGGTCTGCTAGGAAGATGAGAAGAAGAAAATGGAGTTCCTACAGAAGGAGATGGAAAATTACTTGGTTCGACGGTGGAAGTTTCTCCTTCAGAGGCCTTTCCTTTTCTGAAAATCACCTTCGAATCAACTTCAGGTGTAGCTAAAGGCAGCTGTGGATGGGACCGCATGTGTCTACCTCTGGAAGCCACAACTAAAACAACAAGTTCGCCACAGTGGATTCATCATGGTGGAGTCGCCAGGTGCACAGTAGCAATCTCGCAGGGCTCTGATGCCTGATGCACCTTCAGAATCAGAGGCTCGATGTCGTTCAATCCCAGGGAAAATTTTCAACTTCATCCCCGACAACGACACCATAAATGTTGGCGTCAAAAGTCACTCCTAGATTGCGGCAGGAGTAAGACTGAGGCCCATCAGTTTAAATGTCACGATTTGTTGATAAGGGGTCATGGATGGAAGTAAACTCAGAACAATATCGTTCTAACTCAGCAACTAGGTCAGGCATGCACAAGCAAATGAGGCCTTGATTCAATTTCGGGCAGTAATTTGTAATAAGGATGAGTAGGAGGAAGACTTATGTGAGGAAATGTGAAGGGCTGCTATAGGCATCGGGCTTCCAATGGCCTGGAGAAGAAAACTTTGAACACAAGAGATTCTTATATTCAAAAACAGAAACACTAAAAGAACGTAATAGAGCTATAATAAATCCTTTATCATAACACAGTCATGACGATTCATATGAATCATTCAATCATGAACCCTTTCAGTTTGAGATCGAAACAAGATGAAAAAGAGAGCTGCCTTACAATAAACAAGGAAATTTCATATACAGATACATAGCTAAGAAAACCAGTGCTTCATTAAAACATTACAGTCGGGAGCTCTTCTCTACCATCCATCTTTACAAAAATACCAAAACTGAGTATATATACTCAGAGAAATTTCCCCCCCTCGCAGCAGGAGGGTAGATGAGACATTAAAGTCTAACTTAGCGTGCGCAGGTTCTTCTAGTCAGTTGAGGACATCAGATCAGCATGGCTCTTTTAGGAAAACCTGCACACATGACGATCTTGGGCAGACTTCCTGCCAGAACCTCCGTGCCATGCATTCATGGCTTGAGCTGAGGTCTCAACCACCTTCTCAATATTCATTAACTGCTTCTTCCATGGAGGGTGGCCGAGACTGAAAACTTTTCGCATTTTGCGTTTCGAAGTTTCTCGATGCAACGGAAGAGAGAGACCCCGTGTCTTTTGAAATCTCGGTAGCTGGAATGCCGAAACGAATTTTGGGCGCTTTTTGCATTTTGGGTTTCGGCGATTCCCGATGCAGTGGAAGAGTGGCTCCCTTGTCTCTTGAACTCCCGGTAGCCGGAATGCCGAAACGGCTTTTGGGCGCTTTTTTCATTTCGGGTTTCGACAATTCCCGATGCAGTGGAAGAGCGACTCCCTTGTCTCTTAAACTCCCGGTAGTCGGAATGCCAAAACGGCTTTTGGGCACTTTTTTCATTTCGGGTTTCGGCGATTCTCGATGCAGTGGAAGAGAAACTCCCTTGTCTCTTGAACTCCCTGTAGCCGAAATTCTGAAACGGCTTTTGGGCACTTTTCACATTTCGGGTTTCGGGGTTTCCCGATGCAGTGGAAGAGAGACCCCGTGTCTTTTGAAGTCCCAGTAGCCGAAATGCCAAAACAACTTATCACTTGGTGACTTTGGACATAAGAGATGAGCCCATGCGCTAAAGCTCGTGCAATTCCGTGACTCAAGCTTACCTGATGACCGTTGATCTGCTCCATCTGTGGATCCTCACTGTTGAAAAAAAAATGCCCGCTCGCTTGATTTTAAGCCCGAAATGGACTTCTTCTATGCTTTGCGCTCGATGCTCATGATTGCGGCCTTTGAATAAAACTCATTTGATGGGGTTTTAAACCCCATTTCTATGCATTTACACCAAGGGTCTGAAATCGGAGAGAAACAACACCTTGCAAGAATTGGCGCTAACAGTTCGGACCTTTCATTGTGAAAGAGGTCTTAAAGAAGGGCGCTTATCATTTGGTTGACTTTGAGGGAAATGCTTTGGCGAACCCTAGAAATGGGCTCTACCTCAAGAAGTGTTACTCGTAGGTTGGTCGCCTGGGTTACTTCTTGTACATATGTATAGTTCTTATACAGTTGTTTTTTGTCTTTTTGTTTTATGGACATGTTGTTATTTATGTCATCATTTTCACTATGATAGATGTCAAGTGAATCGGATTTGTTTGTTGGGTTCACAGACGACGCTAGCTGACACACTCAGAGGATTGCTTCCACAGCTTGGATGATTTTCACGTTTCAAGGCCAGTTGCTATCTTATGGAGGTATCTGTCTAGGTGACGCCACAAACAATGTCGCCAAGTACAATGCAATAATATATTTTCTTCGTGATGCTTTGTCATATGGCATATATTACCTCTAGGTCTACTTAGATGCTCAGTTGGTTGTGTCCCAGTTAAATGGGGTTTACCGCATTTATGATCCTACTTTACACCGATGCTTCCTTAGGGTATGTCTCTTAGAACACTGCTTTGATTACATTACGTATATCCATGTTCCTAGGAGATTAAATCAAATGACATATACTCTAGCTAATCAAGTATTAGATTGGCATGTTGCACACACATAAAAAGAAGCACACACATACACATGTACATACATTTTTAAATAAATGTGATCCATAAGACATCAAGATGTATATATATATATATATATATATATATATATATCTCGAAAAGTGTCAGAGCACATAGGTGGGCATGAACGCCTTAAAAATAATAATCCGGTATACATCATGGGGCTTATGCCCTAAAAAATATACAAAAGTTCCCTCGGCACATAACGAGTCCATCCTATCTAAGATTAGGGCCTATTGGCCCTGCCGTAGTGACTGACGACGTTTTCCAAACGTCGAAAAAGTTGGACCCAAGTCCATTGCACCCCAACTACATGAGGCTGCATATATGGCAGGAGATCCTCGATATCGGCCATGGGAACTGCACGAGTGAGCACGTTGAGGTTCCGCTCCACCTGTCTCAAAACTCTCTTAGTATCTCCCGCTCGAGGTCCCCCTGTGGCTACTGGTCCGATGACTGCTGTTGGTACTGCCTCTGGTCGAGGACGTCGCCTAGTCCTCAAGAATTCTATCGGGCGCACTGGTCCCACATCTGTACATAATAGATACATAGTTGTCAAATACTCCGATGCATATAAAAAATGATATATATAAAAGAAACAAAAAAATAAATAACTTTAAAAAACACACACACCTATCTCTCCCCGCTCCTCTCCAGGAGGTACGGGCATGTGAAGATCTCTAGAAAAGTTTATTCCAACGTAGGGGTAGTCCTCTATCGCTGGAATCTACCATGCCCACCAGTCGAAGAAAGTGTCATTGAAGGCCTCTATGGTCCTTCCTCCCCCCTATTGTGGCAACAATGCTGCCCATCTGCACATTACTGGGAAGGAGGCCACATGCCCTCGCACCATCTCTCTTGGACTTAGACTAGGTACTCTCTCAAAGAAGAAAGAGCACAAAACAGTACTAAACCCAAAGTTCTTGTTTCTACGCTCACGATAATCTGTAAGCTGCCTCTTCATGCAAGTAAGCATGGTCGTGCTCCAGTAAAAAATACGTGCATCAAGGCATTGCATGGCACAATACATGTGTGCCCGGGAAGCCCGGTGGACAGTTGCAGATCCAGTGATCTGCCCAATGAGAAGTAGGATCACCTTCAGTGATAGGTTGGTGATCTTGTTGATGGGCACTTGAGAACCTACTTTCTCATTTCCCGCCTCATAGTGAATCCCGATGTAGTCAATGATGTTGAAGGGCCCAGAAGGAAATGTGCACAGGTTGACTGGTTCCCCTCTCCTCGATAGGCCAGTCAATAAATAAATATCCTCGGTTGTTGGAGTCAACGATTGCCCCTCAATCATGAACGCCTCTGCATCTGGGTGCCAATAATCCACCAGGGCATCCAATAGCCTGGGTTGTGCCCTCACAAAAGGACACTGGTAGAACTTCCATAGCCCACATTGTTTTAATGCGGCAATGGCAACAAGATCCTCATCGACCAAGATATTGATCTCCTCGTGTTCTCTCTCCCTCCAGTGGACATACATCCTATTTCATGACAATTTCAAAGGGGAGTTAGCTCTGGCATATTTCATTTTTCCATGATTTTGAGGGTGTACACGGGATGTTTTGGACACAACCCGCGTACATGTAGGGCCGCCCTTTTTTAAGAGGGCGCGCCCCCCTAAAAACTAAAAACAATGCAGGAAAGAAGTGAAATGCAAGAGGGTTGAGTTTATACTTACTTGGTCCAAGCGAAAGTTTGTTTCGTCCTCTGAAGCTCCTAGAATCAACTGTTTTAGCAAAGGGGTATTTTTTACCTCTTGGTTAATTTTTAAATTGCAATGGTGAAAATGAGCTGTCAGCTTCTATTTATAGAATTTTTTGTCCCTTTTTGCCACTTTTTTGAACCCTTTTGTCATTTTTTCTGTCTTGAAAATCATTTAATTCAGTTCTTGAGTTTCGTATTGGATGTTACGATGCACTTTGCCTTTTGGTTTGGTAACTTTTAGGGAGATGGGTCACTTTTAAAGGTCCTTTGGTAAAAGTCGTTTTTTCAAACTTTTTGCATATATGTTAGGATTCCACCTCCACTTTCTGCATCTTGTTGTCTTTTCCGCCTTGCCATAGGATCGATCCCACCAAAGTGTGACACAAAACCATCATTGATGCATTAGAAGTGTCGTAATTGGGTGGTAGAGCCTACCTTTACATGGATGCCCTAGGTAGATCCTTGTTGCATTTTTGGCGTCCATGCTGTCTCCTACGACTTTAAGCTCGGGAGTCCTTTTTTAGTCCTATCATGATTATGAGATTGAGCCTCATTCGCCTGATGCACCATCACCCTTAGCCTCACCCTCAGGACTCCAAAAATGAGCATGCTTTGTTGTCTTTCAAGATCTCTTTGAAATCTGAAAGAAACATTTGACGAGACTACATTTATGATTTTCAATCTTGTCCAGATTAACTGAGAAAAGTAACCTCTTGGAGTCTTCTTTAAGCCCTTTTCAGACTCTCTAAACATGAAAATATTTTCGAGCGATCTTGTTGCCCTTCATGCTCGCCAAACTAAAACTTGAAGGCACGCCTGTCTGGCGGTAGTTTACCCCTTTTTCAGTCCGGATGATCAATTTTACGAACAAAGGTATACTCTAGGAACTTCGGTTCGCTAGAAGAGTATTCTCAGGTATAAGTTTAACCCTTTTTCGGCCCCGAGGGACTAAATTTATGAAAAAGGGACCCCCACAAAGTCCATAGTTAAGCTCTTTTCAGACTCCCTAAAATTGAAAATATCGTCAAGTGATATTGTTCTTTTACACTCGTTAAACTGGTCCAGAGGAACATCCCCCACAGAGTCCATAGTTAAGCTCTTTTCAAACTCCCTAAAATTGAAAAGATTGTCGAGTGACCTGGTTCTTTCACACTCGATAAATTGGTCTAGAAAAACATCTACCGGCATGAGTTTACCCATTTTTCCGGCATGTGTATTACGGAGGAAAAAGGTACACCTCGGGATATTTGTCTCGTCGAGAGATTTCTCCTAAGTAAATTTTATACTTTTTCGAGCTAAGGGGACTAAATCTAGAAAAAGGTTGTAAGTCCATAGTTAAGCTCTTTTCAGACTCCTTAAAATTGAAAAGATTGCCGAGTGATCTTGTCTTTGTCACACTCGTTAAAATGGTTTTGAATAGATGTAATTTCGGTGCTAGTTTACCCCTTTTTCGAACCGACTAGACTATTTTCGAAAAAGGTACCCCAGTGGAGTCTTCTTTTATGTTTTTTCAGACTCTCTAAATGTGAAAAAACTACCGAGCTTACCTTCTTTGGGCTCGTTAAAATTACATTGAAGGGGGTTTCATTGTGTCTTATTAATCGCATTGGCATCTCTGTGTCTTTGGCCTAATGCCGACTCCATGTTGCTCTCAAATGAACCTTTGAAGCATGCCTTATATGCAAGCCTTGTAGCACTTTGCCTCTGCGTCTTGACACCTTGACCCATGGAGGAATTTTCCCGAGTGTCCTTTTCCTGCACATGTCTCCTTGCTCTAAGCATTAGTGTGTTCCTTGCGCTTGGAACTAGTATGCTTGCGACACTCGTTCCTCCTTTGTAACGTAGCATTATTTTATTATTTTTCAAGGTCTTTAAAAAATTGAAAAAGACAAAAAAATAAAAAAAACCCAAAAAGAGAACAGGAAATATATATTCTTTTTTGGCAGCACAATGAGTCTCCTTTGGACAAAGCACATCCTTTCGTTTGTTCGTCAAGATTTGGGATCTAATATGACCTTAGGAAGTTGTTCTTGCTACATAGAGTTGTGTCCTCCTCTGTTTGGTTATTCTTCCAAACACATGGAGAGTTTGTGTTGCCTCTTACATCGTGAACTTATGTCAATGTCATGTTCCCTGAGTCTGATCATCTTTCGTGCTATTGTCCAAGGGAAGTTTCACCCAACCTAAGTCAGGCTTTCTGCAATTTTTCTCTTGACCTCATGCTCGACTATCCTAAAAAGTCCAATCAAGTCCTTGTTCGAAATCAATGTAGTTCTATGCCTGATCATCGAGATCCTCTTTTCTTTTCCCGACGAGCCGTCAAAGACCTTTGGGTAGTGACGTCATATACTCACATTGTACTC
The DNA here is from genome assembly GCA_032191745.1 of Picea mariana. Lineage (NCBI taxonomy): Eukaryota > Viridiplantae > Streptophyta > Pinopsida > Pinales > Pinaceae > Picea > Picea mariana. The sequence continues at coordinate 156,171 of JASDQU010010375.1, read as the reverse complement.
CTACCTGAGTTTTGAATATTTTGAAGTTGTTGCTCGAGCTCTGAATACATCATCTCCAGCCATCAGGCATTATTGGCTTCTTGAAGATGGATATTATACTTGTATATCTTTGATTTTGAGATGTAGATCTATTGTGTATTGCTCATGGCTACACTTTATATAGTTATATGACATGGATCTGTAGTGTATTTGATTGACATCCATGATTTATTTCATCCCAAGCATGGGTGTGCCTACCTCAGAGAGACAATTGTTATTTTTGCAGATGGAACCTCCAAAACTCTAGTCCCGGGCTCACTCGTTTTGTACATTGGTGAAGATTTTGTAATGTATTTCGGTCATCAGATGCTCTTCTGACCTCAAACATTAGGGGTCATCTATTATAACCCTAGATTTCTCTAGACATGCATACCTGGAATTTGGCCCTCTTACTTGCATTTTTTGCCAAGCCATCACTGGGTTGCTCTTCTAAAAAACCCTATTTTTGAAGATGTACGCACCCTGCACCATTACTTCTCACGGATGTATGCTTGATGCACCAATAAACCCCACGTACATACGCTAGATGCACCACTAAATCCCACATATACTCGCAAAAGTTGCAAAAAATAAAAAGTTGCAAGGAATTCGTTGAGATTACAGGCTATTGGGTAGTTTCCCAACTAATCCATCGTCTATAGCCCATCACCCAACCAAATAACCATCCTTTTGTCATATAAAAGGAGATTTTGGGGTCTCATTCCACATCTATACATAAGAACAGTGAAACTTTGCCCGTCTCACATCCCTTCCTTGCCCCAAGCATTTGCAACCTTGTTGTGAGAATTGCCTCAGAATTCCCCAATTTGCCCTTTTTCCTCCATCATAAACCCATTTCATTTCCCTAGAATAAGGTTGAGAGGAGAAAGATACACGGAGGTGAACTTGGAGCTTGGTTAAGAGGAGCCCGGACCAGGTTTGTGGAGAAGTAGTCGACTTTGTTGTAAGTGATCATTGTATGATCAATAAAAGAAGTACTTTTCCTGTCCCAAATTATGATGTGTTGAATGTTTCCATTTGATTTATGTTTTTATGATAACGTCTAACCCTTATTGATATATGAAATGCATGCTTGTAGCTTTCTATTTGTCTATTTGTGAATGCAGGTCAACCTTGGGAGGAGACTTGCAGTCAGCGAAGCTATCAAGCGCGAGAGGATCATCGTCGGACACGGAGAAGAGGTACAATTACCTGATCCTTCTCATTTTGTCTTTCATGTATGAGTCTGGGATATGTTTGGGGTAGCTAGAGAAGTAGGAGACTTTTAAACAGTTATTGATCTGCCTACATTGTAAGCCCTGGTGTAGCTGTAGGGGGTTTTTTCCCGCTAGCACCATGCACGTGTCAATTTCTGTATGCGTCTTGGAGGGATCATGTATCAACTACTGGCTTCCAACCATATCTTCAGGTAACATACATAAACAAAAATAAAGGCCATATTCTTATTCTTATTATTATAACAGGAGTATATATGAGGTCAAGTATATCAATTCTTCTTCTCATCAAGGATGGTGCATAGTGAAGCAACCTTGTCTTTTTCTTTCAAGGCATCCTGTAGCATGAAAATGATTCTCTAGGTTAACCTCATTACAGAAAAAGATATTTCAAGTATCCAACCCAGAGTGGTAGAACAACCATGTTGCTTCCATATGCCTCCACATCTTTTGTCGAGTAGTATTGATGGCAGGTGTGGGTTTCATGCATATTGAGTTGTTGAATTCTCCAACGACTGTGTGTAGGCAATTGTTGCCATTACAAAAATTAAATATAGATCAAATCATGAGAGAATGATCTTGAAGTGTGTCGAATCATCTCTGGGAGGTACATTGGTAAGCTTTGTTCTTTGTGTCTTCAAAAGTTATTGAGATAGTTTATATAATATGCTCCTGAATCAAACTTATTTACCACACTTTTCACTATGTTATGAAATGATGCAGTTGCAAAGTTGTCAAGGATAACTCACTTCTTGTTGATGAATAACTTGTTGTTACACTTCAACTTGATCCCGTGTAATCTCGCTTCACCATGTTCTTTGTCCAAAACCAAACTCCTCATATGAAAAAAAATATAAGCAGATAATTACCCTTTGCCATGTTGTCCTCCCCATGATCCTTTTGATCTCTCCTGATGGGCATATACCGTGGAGCTTTGTATTGCAACTAAGTTTCGATACGTTCATCTCAACATAAATCGGGGCTACTTCACGTTTTACATTTGCGCAACAAATGTGCTTGAAATCTCTTGTATTTTAAATCCAAAGAAAATGCCCAACCTTTATTCTAGCAGCCTCATGTTATCCTTGCGTTACATTGGATGTCTACTAATGAAATATGGTCTTTTTCATATTTGAGTTCATTAAAAAAAAATGTTCATGGTTGGGTCGCACTAATGGAGTTTCTCATCATTGGAAACATCAAATCACAACGTCCAACTGTACCCAATATACAATGCATACATATCCCTGATGGAATTTAGGTATTGACTCTTTACATCTAGAATAGGAGGTATTGCAATCGAACAATTGCAAAGAATGGTATGTTTGAAAATCATGCTTTAACTTAGCCATAGATTGTCCATATATAGGCTCATGGTATCTAGAGCCATAATGGTCGAAATCATAATCTGAAGAATAGGGACATTCATGCCTATGCACCATCAAACATTGAATACCTATTAACTGGGAAAGCACAAAATATATCAAAGTTTTCTTGAAACCTTTTCTCGCATCCATACATAAGATAGTGTTGGATCCCTTCATGTTGCAAACGCTGCCCATATAATACGCAAGATCAAATAGAATTTGACAATGAAGACCACCGCGTGAGGATTTGTCTTTTACTCAACAAACCTTTGACCTAGAAGGACATCAAAAAATGAAATGCCAAAGATGTTGTCTTCATCTCCGCTCAAGTCGTCTCGGCTTTCGGTATTTTCTCACGTGCCTGCTCTCTCTTGTGTTTGCTTCGATTATCCTTCTCTCCATGAATATTGTCAGGCTTTAGAACATGGAATAATTGCAAACATAAAGCTTATATATACCACATATTTCAAGAGTTTTGATACTCCAGCCTTTTAAATTAATTATTTCATTTAACAGTGCCTTGTAACATGAAGCTCCAAATAACCATTGTAATGTTCCCAAACATATTTGCTTGGAACATGTTCAACTTTATTTTCTTTGATGTTTTCTCGTTGTGGTATTTTTTCAAACAATTTACTTTATAATGTATTGTAATGTTCCAAAACAAATTTGCTTGGAACATGTTAAGTTTTTATGTTTTCTCGTTGTGGTATTTTGTCAAACAATTTAATTTATAATATATTGTAATGTTCCAAAACAGATTTGCTTGGAACATGTTAAGTTTTAATGTTTTCTTGTTGTGGTATTTTGTCAAACAATTTACTTTATAATATATTGTAATGTTCCAAAACAGATTTGATTGGAACATGTTAAGTTTTTATGTTTTCTCGTTGTGGTATTTTGTCAAACAATTTACTTTATAATATATTGTAATGGTCCAAAATAGATTTGCTTGGAACATGTTAAGTTATTATGTTTTCTCGTTGTGGTATTTTGTCAAACAAATTATGTTTTCTCGTTGTGGTATTTTTTCAAACAATTTACTTTATAATATATTGTAATGTTCCAAAACAGATTTGCTTGGAACATGTTAAGTTTTTATGTTTTCTCGTTGTGGTATTTTGTCAAACAATTTACTTTGTAATATATTATAATGTTCCCAAACAGATTTGCTTGGAACATGTTAAGTTTTTATGTTTTCTCATTGTGGTATTTTGTCAAACACTTTGTTGATTTAGTCTTCTTGAGTTGCGTTGGGGTTTATGTTGATGGTTTTGTTGTAATTTATTGTAATGTTCCCAAGCATATTTGTTTATAATATATTATAATGTTCCCAAACAGATTTGCTTGGAACATGTTAAGTTTTTATGTTTTCTCGTTGTGGTATTTTGTCAAACACTTTGTTGATTTAGTCTTCTTGAGTTGCGTTGGGGTTTATGTTGATGGTTTTGTTGTAATATATTGTAATGTTCCCAAACAGATTTGTTTGGAACATGTTAAGTTTTTATGTGCTTTTATGTTTTCTCGTTGTGGTATTTTGTCAAACAAATTACTTTATAATATATTGTAATGTTCCCAAACAGATTTGCTTGGAACATGTTAAGTTTTATGTTTTCTCGTTGTGGTATTTTGTCAAACAAATTATGTTTTCTCGTTGTGGTATTTTGTCAAACACTTTGTTGATTTAGTCTTCTTGAGTTGTGTTGGGGTTTATGTTGATGGTTTTGTTGTAATATATTGTAATGTTCCCAAAAAGATTTGTTTGGAACATGTTAAGTTTTTATGTTTTCTCGTTGTGGTATTTTTTCAAACAATTTACTTTTTTATATATTGTAATGTTCCCAAATAGATTTGCTTGGAACATGTTAAGTTTTTATGTTTTCTTGTTGTGGTATTTTGTCAAACACTTTGATGATTTAGTCTTCTTGAGTTGCACTGGGGTTTATGTTGATGGTTTTGTTGTAATATAGTGTAATGTTCCCAAACAAATTTGTTTGGAACATGTTAAGTTTTTATGTTTTCTCATTGTGGTATTTTGTCAAACAATTTACTTTTTAATATATTGTAATGTTCCCATACAATTTTTCTTGAAACGTGTTAAGTTTTTATATTTTCTCATTATGGTATTTTGTCAAATAGTTTGTTGATTTAGTCTTCTTGAGTCGTGTTGGGGTTTATGTTGATGGTTTTGTTGTGTTTGCAGCAAGTAAATGATAGATATATAGCAATGACATATATTCAACAAGATGCAATACAAGTAACACAAGAAGTAGCCACAAATACCTCAGATCTAATTTTATTTATAATAGATAGTTGACCTCCATACAATAGTAGAGCAGATCTAGATCATAGATAGAAGTATAATGTATGTGGTTGATAGTGCCTCTAAAATACAATAGAATGGTGAAGATATGAACTCTCAAGAGCCCTCCAAGCTGAATAAAAAATATTTCTAAGATACAACTTGTTCTCTTATTGTTATGTGTTGTCCTCTTTAGCAATTGCGCTCTTTCTGGCTGTAGCAAGCTAAGAAAATTCAACCTCTATGAATCTGGTTGCCAAACTCCTAGAAAATGGTGCCCAATTGTATATCCGAGGATGGAAACACATGAGAAGAGATCCCTTTGCTGCAGCAACAGATTCAACCCTCCAATTGACTATATCACTAAGTACCAATTCACCCTCCTTCAGTAATTCACACAATCTAGAGAAAAGGGTGAATATGGTATGCAAATCCTCAATAGAATGATGAGAAGAGGCACTAGGGGATTGGAAAACCCTATGGAAATGATCTTGGCTTCATATCTATTACTCCTTAGCCAAATCGAACTACTCTCTCCTAAAAAATGCACCGCACTTGCAAAAACCCTCCAGAAATACGCCCTGTCTCCTTCTTCCTGGTAGAAATGATACTTGTAGTTGAATAGAACTGAAGTAGAATGGTGAGGGAGGAACATTTCACCTCCTTGGCCAAACTTGGATCAAGAATAGGAGAATATTTCACTCCCTTGTTGATCTCTAGGGTTTATTTAGTAAAAACCCCCAAGTACATGGGCTCTCTAGCTAAGAAGCCAGACACCAAAATATCAATCAAAATCATGAGAGAATAGAAGTCCCTATCTCTATTTTAAACCCATTTTCATCTTTTCTCTCCAAGTGACTTTTACTTTACTTTTAATATTCCTTAATAAAATCACTTTATTAATTAATTAACCTACTTTCCTCTAAAAAGTGATTTATTTTTCATTATGGCTTCTTCGGCCACTGAAAGTCACTTTTCATCATCTTATCGTGTAGTTCTCTTCCTCAAGATTCCTATGAGCTATTACACTAAGAGGTTTCTTCAAGTATTGTGCCCAAAATGACCTCCTTAGTGAATTTAATTAAAATATGCTCCATAATAACCCAAAATTATGGAAATCATCGAAATGCAATGAAACCAAAGACAAGTTGTGTGGAATGGATCATGATGATGAAATATGATGAATGATGTAATTCAGGATTAATAAAGCCCCTCAATACCTCTTGATCTCACTATCACCCCCGACTGGCTACTCTGATAGGCATCCCAATCTGTAACATAAGTAAGTCCAAAAATGGGGACATTACAGTCCTCCTTGCTCGAATATTGATTTTCCTCAAGCAATAATTGAATCAATCTATGTATGATCCCAGGGTCCCATATCCACCTGTGTGACATGTAGTACTCTCCCCTGAAAACATGGTCCCTCCGAGTGCTCACCATGCATGCCACYTGAATGCTCATGATGAGTAGAATGATCATGTGAAATAAATCCTCGGTCAACTCCTCAAGCATCCGCTCCACTCGAATCTCAACTTCATCAAACTCTAGACTACTAAGCACTCTAATCCCTRGATCCCAAATCAAGATGTGAACTGCAATGCCCTGTAAAGTATAGTCATGTAAGACATCAACACCATGAGTCTCATGAAGACCTCCAACCAATGGAACAAGTAAATAAAATATCCATCCAACAAGTAGTCTCTCACCTAAAACAATCTCCCAACTACCACCTCCAATAGAATCCAGATACCCTGCCAACCAAGAAGATGATTTACTGATATATCTGATCCTCAAATAAGGAGATCCATCCTGCCACATAGCATCCTCATCTCGATCTTCTCTCAAATTCCCCCAACAATGGAAGAAACCATTCATGCAAGTCCCTGAAACTCCCATACGCTCTAGAAGAGATCTGACCCCTAAATCACATAACTCTGATGGTGCAATGCCATATATCTCGGTGCCTACTAAACTGTGATCCTCTGACTATAGTATACTGATATCCATGATGTAATGTCCATTATCACTAAACTCGTCCTGTCTTCCAACCCACACTACTTCCTACGGTGTCCCATGCTCCAACAATATGCCTATGATGTCAGCCCTAGTATATGTCTCTAGAGCACCAGGGTTGAGAGAAGCTAGCATACTCTCCCATCTCAACATTGAAACATGGGTGGCTAAGGAATCGTGCCCTGACTCGTGATGTTGGCAAACCAAACATGTCTCCCTATGCCTCCTGGCATAATTCTCTATATCCTCCAAGGAGAATCTCTCTCTGACCTGCTGATGAGTCCTAAAATGGCCAAGTTGTCCAACCATAGCTACATCATGTATGATCCTCAAGATATCTGATGCTACCTGCTGCGACCATACATCTTTCCAACTRACCTTATATACCTCATCATAAGCATATGTCCATCTCTGCTCCCTGTCCTCATCTCGCTGAGACTCTGAACCTATATCCACCTCTGAAATATACTCTGTCCCATAAMTAAGGATGCTCTCCATCACGTCCAAAGCCTCATCTATTGTCTCAAATAAACCTCCCCTATCGTGTTGTATATAATGAAATATCCCCTGTCAGGAGGTATCTGCCTAACAACTCTCCATGTCCCACACAACTATATGTATGACTGAGGAGTGTCATATGCATTGGTCAATCCCAAGGGCTTGACCAAGAACTCATCCACTGGTGCCCATGGTGAATAATTACCTGTACTCATCACTAATATCAAACCATCGGGTACAATGGTAGGTAACTCCACAAACTGATGGTCAATCACACTCCCTCCATCATCACTCTTATAACTGCTGCTACTGAGAAGGTGATCTCCCAGATCCATGTACTATTGCAAGGGAGAGGAATATCCATCCTCCACTAAGTATGTCTCCTCCCTGCACTCCAATGCATCCCCTTGGATCCCATTGTACACCTAGGCATGCCCCCGTGAACTACTGCTCATCACTGTATGCCCTTGTATACTCATGCAGGCTCCTGTATCCTCCTGCATCATCATGTATTCTGGGTGTACTACTGGTTCAACCTCTACATGGATGTCAACCAATATTGGAACCCAAATGGAAGCGTCCTCATAACTACCCTTGGCTCTGGAATCCCCATGTGTATGTGTATGACCAACTATCTCATAACCCCTCATGAATGGTAGTCCCTGTGACACATGGACATCCTCCTGCGTATCCTGATCACATTTCTCCATAAGCATCAATGATCCTAGGTACTCCTCACGCTCCTCCATCATCTGGCGCTCCTCTACCAAACCATTAACATCATCCGTCGATGTAGCTGAAGTATATAATTGACCCTCTGATGAGATAGATGTAGTGTATCCATGACTAGTCTCCTCAAGGAACTCCTCTAATATGGACCTTGATTCTTGAAGGGTTGTCTGTGTGCCTTCAAAGAATCCCCGTGTGCTTACAAAATCATGATTGAGTCGGTCCACCTCAGTCTCCTTCTCCCTCAGCACCCTATGATACATCTCGCCAACCTCCAAGAGATAATCTCTATCCATAAGTAGTTGTTGGTAGTCGGTCCTCATCACAGTCACTCTCTTCCTGAGTGTCTGGAAGTCATCAAGGGAAAGCTCCCCATATGAACTATCATGTTCCACCGAGGCCCTCCAACAATACCCAACCACTAATGTGTGTGTATCATCAATGTGTCTAATGGATTCCATGATCATGTCCTCACCGACTCTTAGTTGTCCTATCAAGTGTCGTGACTACTAATCACTATCATGCCGAGGTGCTACCTCATGACTCCCACTGCTAATGTCAACAGTAGAATCCTCATCAACACACTCCTCAAGAGATAAGGAACTGTATTGTCCACTATCGTAATTTCTAATGACTCCTCCTGTATGCCACTGTACATCATCACCTATGGCTACCTCCATCTGAACCCCCTTGTATCATGTATGTACAATTGTATCCTTCTGTGCCCTCACCCTACTAATATCATATGCTTCTGGATCCCATACAGATGTGTCTAGACATGTGATATGGTCATCCCTACCAACAAGGAAAGTATCCTCGTCACTGTAGACTGGTCCCAAAGTAAGTATCCCATCGACATGTTGGTCTCCCCAACCTGATATATCAATGGAATCCCCAAAAGAGGTGACTCACTCTCGCCATAATGATAGGTATGCATATAGTTCTTTATCTCTAAGTCATGATTCTCCTCTTGGGCCTGCAGATCCATATGTCCCTTGTGTTCAAGTACTACACAAGGCTTCTCTAGCACATCCAAAATACCATCGATATCCTCCTGTGTCATGTCTATCATAAGTGTCTGAGAAGGTAAGGGTCGTGCCACGCTCAAATCCACAGGAAACTCCTCATATCCAATGCATGACTCCCTAGAAGTCATGTCAACTCCTAAATATAGGTCATCTAACCTCCAAATCTCATCATGCCTAGGTGCTAACACATCCAAACTCTCACAAGAATCCTCGTCATCACTCTGTCCATCAGATGCGCATGAGTCTTGGGACTACTCTAGTGAGGCATCTAAGGCCGCATCCTCGTACACATCCTCCTCATCACTATCATAGTGCACCTCAATGTAATGCACTCTCTCTTTACCCCTACATCTGTTATATGGCTCCCAAGGATTTTTGCAACTGTGGCAAAGTTCCCTACTCCTAACGGTGGTAGAATCAATTTATGCTCCCTTCAATCTGCTAGCATGTGGTGATGTATCCACTTCCCTGACTACTTTGGATCTATTTTCCTTTGTTATTATGCTCCAATAGTTGACTTCTTCCATCTTCTTGGCCCATAATGCAACCTCATCTTTGCTCCACCTAGGATTTTTGATGGATACAAATTGTTGGAATGTTACTTGAGCCCCGAATGTCTCACTAAGGGCTTGATATTCCTCATCAAAATATATGATATCCTCTGCAAAATACATTTCTCCTCTAGATCATCAATTTTTATCATAGGTTGGTGAAGGACTTTTTCTCTGATACCACTATAATGTTCCCAAACAGATTTGCTTGGAACATGTTAAGTTTTTATGTTTTCGCATTGTGGTATTTTGTCAAACAGTTTGTTGATTTAGTCTTCTTGAGTTGTGCTGGGGTTTATGATAATGGTTTTGTTATGCTTGTAGCAAGTAAATGATAGAGATATATCAATGACATATACTCAACAAGATGCAATACAAATAACACAATAAGTAGCCACAAATACCTCAGATCTGATTTTATTTATCATAGATAGCTAACCTCCATACAATAGTAGAGAAGATCTGGATCATAGATAGAAGTATAATGTATGTGGCTAATAGTGCCTCCAAAATACAATAGAATGGTGAATATATGAAGTCCCAAGATCCCTCCAAGATGAATACAAAATATCTCTAAGAGACAACTCTTTCTCTCCATGTTATGTGTTGTCTTCTCTAGCAAGTGCACCCTTTCTGGTTGTAGTAAGCTAAGAAAATTCATCCTCTATGAATCTGGCCACCAAGCCCTTGGAAAATGGTGCCCAATTGTAGATCCGAGGATGGAAAACACATGAGAATAGATCCATTTTCTGTATAAATATATTCAACCCTCCAACTGACTGTATCACTAAATACCAATGCGCCCTCCTTCAATAATTCACACAATCTGGAGAAAAGGGTGAATATGGTATGAAAATCCTCAATAAAATGATGAGAAGAGGTGTTAGGGGGTTGGAAAAACCTCTGTAAATGATCTTGGCTTCATATCTATTACTCCTTAACCAAATAGAACTACTCTCTCCTCAACAATGTGTCCCACCTGCAGAAACCCTCCAGAAATGCGCCATGTCTCCTTCTTCCTAGTAGAAATGATACATGTGGCTGAATAGAATTGAATTAGAATGGTGAGGGAGTAATATTTCACCTCCTTGGCTAAGCTTGGATCAAGAATAGGAGAATATTCCACTCCCTTGTTGATCTCTAGGGTTTATTGAGTCAAAACCCTCAAAACCCCAAGTATATGGGTTCTCTAGCTAAGAAGCCATACATCAAAATATCAATCAACATCATGAGATAATAGAAGCCCCTATCTCTCTTTTATACCCCATTTCATCTTTTCTCTCCAAGTGAATTTTACTTTACTTTTAATATTCCTTAATAAAATCACTTTATTAATTAATTAATTAACCTTTTTTCCTCTAAAAAATTATTTATTTGTCCTTATGGCTTCTCTGGCCATTGAAAGTCACTTTTCATCATCTTATCCTGTAGTGCTATTCCTCATGATTCTGATGAGCTATTACACTAAGAGGTTTCTTCAAGTATTATGCCCAAAATGACCTCCTTAAAATATGCTCCATAATAACTCAAAATTACGGAAATTGTCGGAATGCAATGAAACCAAAGACAAGCTGTGTGGAATGGATCCTGATGATGAAATATGATGAATGATGTAATTCGTGCCCAATAAAACCCCTCAATACCTCTTGATATCACTATCACCCCCAACTCGCTACTCTGATAGGCATCCCAATATGTAACATAAGTAACTCCAAAAATGGGGACATTACCTATATGCCTTCGAATGCAATGTGATGAGACTTAGAGGATATAACCAATAACCAATTTCCTTTAGAAAAATCTATGCCATTTTTAATGAACGAGCATCAATATCATTGCATGTATTATAAGATGATAAATTATTGTGTGGTTTTGTTTAGCTTCCTTCAACATACCAATATATGTGTCATATTGATGAGATCTTTACATTGCACTTCATTTTGCAATTAAATAGTCTATACACTAGCTTAAGGCATGGTTTCCCTCAAAATATTAAAGACAATATGTTTTCCTTTTTGAAGTTGTAACTTTACCTCATTTGTAAAACATAAAAGCAAATAAAATTGGGCAGGGCTTTGAACACTTCCAATTTGTCTGTTTTGATGTGTCTGGAAAGTAGGATGTAGTATCATTTTTTCATGTGATATGACAACAAATGGTGATGCCCTATGAACCGACCCATTTGTTGAATATTTAGACTATGTAGCAACAATCTAGGTGAGAGCACATACAAACTTGTGCAATAAAAATGAATTGAGGGGGAGGCCTGGCAATACTTTATCAGCTAAGAACTTGTTGACCAAAATTGTGGTCAACACTAATGAGACAAGTTATAAGATGAAAGTACTTGATTAGATATATATGGGATGATATACATGATTATATGTCAAAATTTTGGGATATACAAGGCACACAATTGAAATTTAAAAGGGGCTTGAATGAATAAAAAATTGGCTTGTATGTTTATTGTTGCATGGCATAAAATTTGATTGATTTCATGTGATATGATGGTCGCATGATACAATTCATTGTTTGACAATGATGGTGATCTTTGCATGTGGATTTTGTTAGTTATAAGATGTGACAAGTAAGGGATATTTATGACTGAAATGTTGGCATATGCGGTCGATGCTCACTTGGCATGTCGTTTGAGCTCGTGATAGGTTTAATTTATTATATGGATTTTGATAGAGGTGGAATTTAGTTGATGTGGCATATGTGGTTCACAACTTTCTATTTGCATTGAGTACTGGAGTTAGCCATGCATTGATTATTACGGGACGTGGACATTTACTCCACAGCCCTGCATCCATCACCTTGCTACCTTAAGGTTTTTCGAGTTTCATTTCATTTTTGTGTTTTTGTTGAAAGAGCTTGAGCTTTGGTTGCTGAAAAACCATCTCTCTAGGTGGTTGTTGTAACTGCTCTTTGCCCTCGACATTGGTATAAAATCACATTTGTATGAGCTCACAACCTATTCTACATCTCTTGAAATGCATATGTCTTTATGTTGAGTAAGTTTGGCTCTTGTTTGCATACAGTGTTTATGAAAACGTCTTGTTTTCCCTAATCTTCCATTTCTTGAAGAAATGGAAGAAAATGTATTTATTTTGTAGGAATTCGTTGAGCTCTAGTTTTCTATGTCCATATTATATTTTTCCATTTGTTGTGATTGATTGAAAGACAAAATGGTGAATAAAGTTTCAAGTTTCTTTTGTTGGCTTAAATACAAGTAAAAACTAGATCTAAAATTGACTCATTCTCGTTTGTTATAGTTTCTGCGTAATTTTTGGGATCTACCTAGTTTGGCTTATGGGTTTTAATATGGGTTTTGGATATGTTTTTTTTCATAAAATGAGTTTTTTATAGATTTTGACTTGTTTACTCATAAGATTTGACTAAATTTTTAACTAGAAATGGGTCGATTCCATCTCAACATCAAAGTCTATTGGGTTGGAGTCATGTTTGTTACTTTGAAATACATATAGTTTGTTTGATGACTCTGTTCTTCTTCAACTGAGTTTTTTTAGGTTTGACAGTTTTTTTGCATGCTTCAACGCTTTTAACCTTGGTCAAGTAAAAGAATTTGAACTTGTCTATTGAAGTTCATGGTGAATGACACCATTTATGTTTTGAAACTACATTTTTGATGGATGAAATGAATGGTTCTGAACCCACGATAATAACAAATTTCAAAAGTAGGGTTTATCAAAATTTTCGAAGTGGCTACAACTAGTTCACTCATGGAGTATTTAATTTTGCAAGTACTCTTTAGCTCATTTGATAAAAAAAAGGGGGTTCATACACATGAATTGTGAAGTCAATAAGATCGAACCTCTATCTATTAAAATGGATTATAATTGATGCTTATTCCATATGAGTTACCCTCCTCCTAACATCGATTACTTAACCAGATATGAAATTCAGTGATAGAGTTTTTGTTTTGGGATATACAATATGAATCTAGGTACATTTTGACTTGAAGTAAAGCTTTATAACAAAATGGCTTGTAAAAGTTTGATTGTCTTTGTTAGAAGATCTGTATTCATAATTTGAACCAATACACGTGCAAACAAAATCACTTTATGTTGGGAATGTTATGGTTATTGAAACTCATATTTTGAAAACCTTTTTATGACTAGACATCGTTACAATGACTCTCTTTAATGTTATTTGGAAGAAGTAAAAGTAAAGAGTTACTTTTACTCATATATGTTTGATCTACATTTTGGGCAGTATAAACAATCTCAAGTTGGTCAGAGTCATATGTTAATGATACAAGAAAAGAGAAAGATTTAAGATCATATGTTTAAAAAGGATAATCATATAGACATTCATCTCCCATTATATATATATATATATATATATATATATATATATATAATTTTACATAAGTTATGCTCCCCAATCCTATTCATAAAACTCCTTTTTCCATCTTTATTCCTTGTTTGTATAATAAAGGTGGGCATATGAATGATTTGCATAATGAAAGAGTGAACAATATGATGAATAATGAGCAGAAAATGATTGAATGTATGAGTGGGAATTGTTTAAAATCTGATTGGTTATATACATTCACGATTCTTTGTTTTAAATTTGAACAGCCCATCATGCAAATCCTATCATAATTAACTTTTCACAAGTTATTTCCAGTCATACAAATCCCTTTCTCCATACACTTCATTGTTCACATTTATAAAAGAAAATGGCATGTACATAGTGAAAATTTTCAAAAAAGATTGCAAATTTTAAAAGAGAAGTTTGGTGTGTGTAGAAGTTATATTGTTTTTCCTCGGAGTCACTTTTTCCTGTTGTAACACACTCGAACCATAAGTATCCTTTCTAGGAATGGGGCATCAAAATTTCTCTTACTTTAATCGTCTCAAATCATATCTCTGAGGTCTCCATCCTCTTCTACTCATCCGTATCTATCTAAGAACTTCTACCGGACTCAAAACCGAGCTCTGGATTGCAATTTAAGGCCTCCTGAAGTTCTTCAGGAATTATCATACATGGGACACATGGTGCCCATGTGGCTCCACCTCATTCGTACCATCCCCAAGTCCCTACATCCACGGGGGAGTTCCATCCATCGCCCAATCCAACAACGTGACATGGTCCTTCTTTAACGCATGGGCTAGAGGGAAGTTCGATGTTCGACGCTTTGGCACTGAACATCCCTTCTCCTTCCTGCACACTTGTCCTCCGGACTCCTGAATTCCCAAACTCCCAAAGGAGCCCAGAATCTCTCCACGTGGCTCCGGACTTTGGGCCTTTCAGTTTATCCTCGACGCTGCATCCCAAACCTTCAGAGTCCCGGAATCCCGAAGGGTCCACCCTCGCACGTGGTGACGTTCTAGATGTAGAGGCAAGGATAGGAGGGTCCCAAGAACTCCACCCGCCAAATGGACCAAGTAAGCAAGTGAAAGGGGTGACATGTGGCAAGGCAGAGATGACATGTGGCCCCTACAGTGGGTGACACATGTTGAATTTTAATGGGCACATAGGGTCTGCGAAACGTACTAATCCAGGTGACACGTGGCACGTCAAACGTGGGGCCATGTCAACCTGGGTGACGTCAGCATGCCACATTACCCCGGACTGATAGCCTTCCAAACCCTTCGATCTCATAGTCAAGGTGTGTCCACACAACCCCTAGATCTACGACCTCCGTTACTTTGTAACTTTGATGTTTAGGGTAGTTGCGGTGTGAATTACTCCTTGCTCCGAGAGTGGTCAGCGTCGGGCTGACCACGGTCTAGATCTAATGATCATGGGAGATCCTGAAGGGTCCCTAGATCTGCGGTCCTCATTACTTCGTAGCTCCGGCCTTCGAAGGATTCAACGTTATGGTCACTCCGCTCTCTCGAAGCAGGACTTCGCCAAAGTACCATACATGGTTCCCTCCACTGGATGATCAACCGGTTAAGAGGGGTTCTTAATGAACTCCCCAAATTCACAACTCTCATCACTTCATAACTCTGGTGTTCAGGGAATTTGGTGTTGTAACACCTATATTCTCCCGATGTAGGACTTTGTTGGACTTACCTTGGTGTAGATCCAACGACCAAGAGGACTCCCGAATACCTTCAGATCTGAGGCTCACGTTACTTCACGATTGGTAAAAGGGGTTAGGGTTTAATGGTGGGACAGGTCTATCTACCACGATTAGGGAAACCGCCAGGCACCGGTCAACCTCGTGGGTAATCGTAACAACCATTTTCCTTTGGCCAATTTACAAATGGTAAGGTCGTCACATTCCGGAGCTCCGAACTCCTGGAGTTCTGAAGCCAGAAAGGATTATCTCCTTTCAGGTCTAGCATAGGGTTCCCAGACCTTGGTTGTATGGGTCCTCTGAAAACTCTCATGGGCTACGTGTTAATCTCTTAACCATGAATTGGTTAAGGACACAGGCATGAGCCCTTGGTCACATGGGTGAAAGGTATGAAGGAGGCATCCTCCTTCTATAGGGTTTGAACTTGGTATCCCTGCAAAGGTAGATTATAGAGGTCGACATGACTTAAGCATCCCAATAAATCCTTCCCCAAATCTCTTGCAGACTTGTGAAATATCCCTGATCCCGCTGATCGAGATATTTGCTACTGATTTGATACACTAGGGGTTTTTGGATGCGCTTCAGTTGTATGTTTGAGATCTTGATGGTTATTGCATGTGAATGTGGTTTATTTCATGTGCATGTTGGTTATTGCATGTGCATGTTGCATATTTATGGTTTAAACAACATATACAGGATGCATGTAGAAGTAAAGAACATCAACTGCCCAATATCATGTATAATACGGTTCGAGCATGGAAGTACAATAGCCTACTGGAAATATAGAATATAAACATCAACCATATCTCATGGATCAGTACTGGAATACAATCAAATAACATAAAAATACCCATGATCAGAAGATGATAGCAGATTGATGCATGCACGGATAGATCGACGAAAATATGTGATTATGGTGAAGTACAGTAACCGCTACCAGCTAGAAAACTCGTCTGGAAGTTCAGACCGTCAAAATACACTGGAAACTTCTCCAAAAGAAGCGCCCTGGCCTCTAGACTGAAATGGGTGAGTGTCGGATCTCGAATTTGGTCTCTAAGGCACTGGATCTTGACCCTTGGGGGGTTTGCGCACCTTCTGGAGCACTGGATGCTCCCCAAAGGATTCCACCAACAGAATCTGCTGCTATATGGCTCAAAATGATCGTCTTGCCAAATAAGGAAATGGGTCGGAAGGATTTGTCCGGATCTGCTCTGAAACTCTGCATGCAACACCAAATGTCTGTCCGGAAGAGATGCACCCTAAATGGCTGAATGAGTCGATCTAGAAGATTCCACCGTCAGAATCTAACGATAGATGGCTCAATAGAAGTGCCCTGGTTGGATTTCAAATGGGTTGGAAGGAAACTACAATTTGGATATGGATCTTGTGCAGCTCTCCAAACCCTCAAACTGAATTGCGCCCTCACTGGCTGAGTTGCACACTCTGCAATGGATACTCCTGAAAAGTACGGTGAAATACCTGGATGGTATCTCCGATGGGCTAGGGTGTGTCTCTCAACACCGAAACCGATCAATGGTGGTGGTTTCCTCCAAAAATCCATAAAACAATAAGGTCGGCTCTCCTCCTCCTTTGGGAACTCTCAACATCAAATCATAACAATGCATGATGAGGAATTAGGTCAAATTCCTCCCTTTATACCTTTCCCAATATAATTCACCATTGACCTCACTTAAGCTAGGTGCTTTTCCTAAAGTGATTAATTAATTAATTAAGTCCCTCTTTAACACCTTTTCATTCTAATTCTTCGTTGACTTAGGCTTAAGTGACTTTTCCTAAGTATTTTGGCTTAATTCATCGTTTAGCCATCAATTCCTCCTTATTTCTCCATCTTGTTCTATGTTTGTGCCTGACTATAGTCTATGGGAACATATAGACTACTAAGTTACTCCCTGCTGGGCTACTCTTGGGAACGGGACATCACAGTCCTCCCTTCCTGAGATTGCTTGTCCTCAAGCAACATCAATCTTGGGTGCTATAAGATATGCTCTCCCTCCCATGTGGCATCCTCCATTGGAAGAACCCTCCATCTAACCAAACACTCTCTGATGATCCTGCTCCTCAATCTGTGCTCTCTCTGCTCTAGTACCTCCTCTGGCACTAGCTTCAACTGACCCTCCTCATCCAAGGGTGGCAACTCCTTTGAAATGCTAACCTATTGTCCCACAACCTTTTTAAGGCAAGAGACGTGAAAGACGTTATGAATCTTGCTACCTTCCGATAACTCTATCTCGTATGCCACCTCGCCTATCCTCCTGATGACTTTGTATGGCCTGTAGAACTTCGACTTTAGCTTCTTTTCTCTGCTCCTCTTCAAGGAGGATTGTCGTTATGGTTGTAATCACAGAAAAATCAAAACCCCTACTCTTCAAGGATAAATTCGTGAGTGCGGACACAGACCAATCTCCACAGATCCACCCGGATCTGGAACAAACCGTGACAGAATACTACTCTTTCCCTAGTTTTAGAGTGTTGAATGGAC